>VWZN01021219.1:21856-36987 GCA_013396955.1 Regulus satrapa
ATTTAAAAATTTAAAAATTTTTAAAATTTAAAATGTTGAATTTTTTAAAAATTAAATTTAAAAAGAAATTTTATTAAAAAAGCAGATTCTTCTAAAGTTAAAAATATTATTGAAGTGTGAAATTAAGTATGTTATAGTTTGCTCATGCCTTTTCTACAAAAAAGCAAACAAATAAACAAAAACAGCCCCAAAACCCTGATAATGCATGTTATGCAATGCAAGAGTCACTATTCCTCCATGCATTTCATGTTATGATGGGATTATTCCTTTGCTGAAAATGAAATACAAATATAAATCCTTCTAGCTTCAGAACATTTGGTCAGCTGCAAGTAACAGATTTTATTTTGAGTATATTTGTTCTCATAGAATGTGAATGCTGAATTGTGCTTATGCAATTGGTATGTTTTATTTGAAAAATGAACCCATCAGAGGTAGCTCACAGAAATTTATGACCTTTTCTAAAGGTTGGATGATTTTGGAATGGTAATTAACAGCAACAAAAAAACCTCCTAAACTGTGTGGAACATAACAGAATTATAGCAGTGAAAAAGAAGTGAGGGGAAGAAATGAACTCATATATATATATCCTGGCTTAGACACCCTTTGTCCACTCAGCTTGGTATTGGAACTAATAGCTGTGCCACACCTGTGTGCTTTTGTCAAAGGGGAAAAAGTATTCACATGGAATTTTCAGCTTAACTGGATATTTTTATGCCAAAGGCACACTAAAATTCCCTCTAGGCTTCTCTAATTAATCATATTCACTGTATTCACATTTTGTCTATTAAAAGCTTCAGATGTACTTATAAATTATCTGTAAGAGTTCATTCTTCTGGCTCAAAACTGTTTATAATTAAGTTACCAGGTAACTGTAGCTTTTATCTTTGGGGAGGAAGAACAAGATGAGTTTTGTAATTGGAGCCAGGTAAAGTAAGTCCAGTAAAAGACTGAAAGCAGTCCAGTTGACTATATTAAAGGAAGGGGGGATATTTTCTGGGGTAGTTAGGAATGAGGGATTTATCTGCTTGAGTTGAGGATTCATCTACTTTTAGGTTAATTTCCATGCTTTTATGGTTCAGTGCTAAGAAACTAGAAACCACATTTATTTTTCAGTTCTTGGATGGAAGGGAAGATTTTGCTGCTTTCCCTGAGAAAGTAACAGATCAATAATCCTGCAAGAAAAGTAAGGCAGCAATTGGAATGGAAGCTCCCTAGTCAATATCTGTTATGCGGCAATAGCTCAGTTACTGTAATTCAGCCTCATTTGAGGTGTTCATGTGCATGCATGTGTCTGTCAGTGTTTCCAGTTCAAAGTTTTCCTCAGAAGCACCTTGCTTTTTCTCACTTAGATTTTCTGCTCTGTGAATGATATTGGACCAAATCAAATCATCTCTCTGGGTGTGATGGTTGTATTCTGAAACACAGTTGATAATCTTGTTCTATGCTTTATTGCTATGCAATAAAAGCATTGTTGATTTTAGTGGCTAGCACAGCAAATTCAGAAATCTTTAATCCCATCAGTCAGGCTAAGAGGACATTCCTATATGCCTAGGCTGTCTGCTCTTGGTGTCCACTGTAACTTTTGGTGCAGGATCTTGACTTGACAAGCTCTGGATCTTCATCACAGGAGAAAACTCCTTCCTAGTCCTACTAGTCAGAAGGTCTGTTATCACAGGAACAATGATATGCAGTGCAGGAGGGGAAAATTGAGCTGATGTGTCAGGTAGCTCAGGCGAGATCCCATATTACCATGATGTGATTTCAGCTTCTGGAATCACAGATTTCACAAATGAAATACATTTACGTTGTTGGCCTGAGTTCCCCATTTGTTCTGGTTCAGCCAGGGTCACGTATTTATTATTGGATCCTGGCTTCAACTGGGGGCAATCCACATCAGCCGAGTACATAAGTTAACAGCTATTTACTGGACATCAGTCTGATCAGTTGCTTAACATTAGGAGATTATGGAGAAATTGGGGAACTTTCATTTCTGAAATATAATTTTCTTGATGCACTAAATGCTCTGTTATCTGAGGGGACAAAGTGTTGGTTAGTTCAGTTAAAAGTACTAATTATTCGGCATATGTATTAAATTATCTACAGAAGTATGCTGAGAGAATATAACTGAAGGGGGAAAGGAAAATTAATGTGAAACACAAAGATTTTGTACAGGCACAAATCCAAAAAGTTAGATGGACAGCACAGCAACACTGCTAACACAAAAACCCTATTTCTGGCTGGAGCTAGTTATTGTGGAGCCATCTGTGAGACTTTCTGAACATACTGTTTGTTCACCTACTAGACAACATGCTGCAGAATTTGACTCCCTTAATTTTGTCTGGTTTAAAAATTTTTATTGGCAGAAAGGACAGTTCACCAAATGTTACAGATGTCTGCACTCTTCCTTAAAGTTTTTCCTATTTTGGAAAATTTTAGAGTGTGCACAGTCACGTTGCCTTCATTGATGGAAGAAAGATGCATCTGGTGAAAGAAGCATCTACTTATTGAACTTAGTCTCTTAAGATTTACAATAGTAATCTATTCAGCTCTTCAATATCTCTAAGATGACGCAAGAGTAACCTTTTTTTCAATTTTTTTTTTTTTTTTTTTAACTTCAGAACTTCCCTCTGTTTCTAGAAAAAGATATTGATGTTCCATTTATCGATGCTATTTCTGTCTTCTGGGTGCTCCTAATAGACAACATCAAATGCCCTTGGCCCAAAGGCAATGAGCAGGTTTTTTGATCACAGCTGTAACCCTCCAGGAATGCTGCTCATCTCCATGACAAGATCCACTGAAGCACCAGACTGCTGTAGTGGTATGACCTGAGCACTCACCTTAATTCAGCAGGGGTTGGGCTGCTCACAAAGAATTTAGCAAGTGACAGTGCAGGGAGAGCTAGACTCTGTGTTGTCCTCTTGCCAACCCTGTCGTACTTTGTACCTATGTCACTGTGCTCAAAGGGGACTCGATCACCTGGAGGAGCTAACGAGTTGCAAACCAGCTCTCTCCCCATCCGCCAGCCCAGCTGGCTGCAGAACAGTAAGCCTGCCAATGTGACATAGAGAACCCAACTCTCCTTCCCATGATGTCATATTTTGGCCTTCTCTTTTCCCATGTAAAGGAAAACTTAATGCCTGGAATTACTCACATGAATATGTATATATAC
Organism: Regulus satrapa; assembly: GCA_013396955.1. Classification (NCBI taxonomy): domain Eukaryota; kingdom Metazoa; phylum Chordata; class Aves; order Passeriformes; family Regulidae; genus Regulus; species Regulus satrapa. The sequence goes on from VWZN01021219.1 coordinate 25,026, forward strand.
ACAAAAAATGAAGAAAGTGAAGAAAGTGCTTACCAGTAGTTTACTCTGTAAGGTGTCCTGTTCTGCTGCATACCCTCTTAATCTCTGAATCCATGGTCAGGTGTTTCTGTGGTTAAGAGAAACAATTTGAGGTGATAGAGCATACACTGAGGATTATGTCTAAAGCAGACAGCTCTCCCACTGAGTTCTCCTGACCAAAGCAGTCAGCAAGACCCTGAGCTTCAGCCAGCTGCTCAGGTCAGTAAAGGGCAGCATGTTGCTGGAATGTTTTAAAATTTCCTTGTAGTGTTTCATAAGAAGAATAGTCTGTTTTAGCAGTCTGCTTTGGACATTATTAAGTGATAGAAAATAACATATTCTTTCATTAAGCTGACATGCTTTCTGTTCCAGTGTCTTTAAGCTCTCAGTGTAACAATGTTTAAATCATATCTGGAGTTTTTATATTATGCTTCTAATTAGACTTTACTGTAGAGTTAACCTGCAAAGTGCATCAGGGGCAGAATTTGTCATAGTTTCCTATAGAGAACAGAAATAAATGTAATGGTTATATTTACAGTCCATAGTTGCAGTGTGTCCAGATTGGCAAGGAAAAGCCTTCACTGTTTAAACTTAGAAACCTTTTTTGTATTCCAACATTTACAGTTAGTAAAGGCATTTCTCCTTTCAATACACCTCTTTAAATCACTAAATGTGATCTGATATGTCTGTTGTGAAAGTTGGTCTTAGTCTATAATGTCTGTTTGCTTTCATCAGCCAATAAGAGCCAAACATTTTTTTAAAAAGAAAAGGAAGTCCCTGTCTGTTTCATCACACTAAGAAATACTACAGCATTTGGTTTCATAATTTGTCAAATGCCTTTCCTTACAATTTCATGGGTCTCCAACTATCTTGAAATTATTGCAGCTGTTTTCTTTACCCTAGACATGCAATAATAGATGCTATTGGAACATATTAAATAAATAAAAACTGTTCTAAATGTCACAACATTTCATCAGTGGGCAGACCATAGAGGATTAAAACAATCCTATATCAGACATAGAAATAAAATAAAATAAAATAAAATATTTTAAAAAAATCTCTTCCAAATTAGAAGCCTTTCCTTCTGAGGAGATGAGTATTTGGATTGTTCTCTTTTACTGGTAGACATGATATTACCATGTTTCCTCTTACTGTCCTAAGCATTTGGTTATTAGATACTCTTGCTAAAGTGGTTCTTCTAAGATCACATTCTTAAAAACACTAATAAAAAGGTTATTAATCCAGAGCAGATACCTTTAGTCTTCACAAGTAATAGTAAGAGTAAAATTCTTAGAAAAGGAGTTTGGTTAGTGGGGTTTAATACAGCTCTGAATCAATGCCTATTATTGTTTGTTAGCAGAATTTTATTATAACTTCTGCTGCTAGTAGAATGTGTAGAGAGAATTTCTGATCTAAGAATAGAAATTAATTTGATTTTGCTTTAAGGATTAGTGGAAATGGGTATAATAACTCAGCATTATCCTTTCATTTTTCTGGATTTTAATTAAAAGCCTTGTAATTATCTAGTGCAAACTTTTCTTTATTATGTAATATTTCATTTAACTCAAAACAAGTGTGTGCTTGAATGTGCAATGTACTCTTTCAGATAAGAGGCCTGAGTGAAAATGTGCAGAGGGTATTCTACCAGTTTTGCTTATTTTGCAACATGATAAATAATGACATTTCTTTGTTTGTCACCCATAAGATTGGTTCTTTTCTTTTGTTTGTATCATCATTTTTGCCAGTATACTAAAATAGGAGAGAAAATACCTGCTGGTTTTGAAACCTGTCCTTAGGCTTCTTCACTGAAGCAGCTACCAGAGGAAAAAAATGAGCAGTTAAGCTGTGTTTTTCCTTTCAAATTCGTCCATCTCCTCCCTGATGGCAGTGACAGAGTAGGAGAGCAGTAAGCTGCTCTGAGGTGGAGGTGCCTCCCCTGACTTCATTTTGCCACTACCAGACTAAGTTATTACCAAACCCTTTCATAGCATTTCCTTACCTATTTGAAATGGTACAGACAAGAAGCATTACATTACCCATGGAGTTAGGATATTTTTACTTCTGATCTACCCTAGGTAAAACAGCAAGATCTGCCTTCTATTTATTCAAAACACTAGGAGGCTCTTGAGGACAGAGCCTCTCATCTAGCCTGCTTATGTCAGGTGCCAATCAGAGAGACTGAATGAGGAAGGAGGAGACTTTTGCAAGCAGATCATCCATCCCAACTGTGGAGAGGCACAACAGGAGTGTGAACACCACTAGTGCACAAAACTACAATACAGAGTGACCCAGAGAGAATGAAATAACTTAGGACTGAAATGCATCTCAGGCAGGGGAAGGTGGAAAATTTCAAATTTCAAGGAACATGAAGACATGAAAACCAGCATTTATCAGAGAAAGGAGGGGACTGAAAGGTTACCTGAATATGAGGAATAATGTCTTTAATGTGAGAGTAAATGCACACACTACCCAGACAGGTTGTGGAGTCACATTCACTGGGGATATTCAAGAACAGTCTGGACACAGTCCTGTCCAATGTACTTTAGGATGACCCAACTTGACCAGGGAGATTGGATCAGATGATCCTTCTAATCTGACTCATTCTATGATTCTGTTTGTTCCTGAGACAGAAATACAGGAGGCAGAGATGGAATTTGAACAGAAGGCGTACCAAGCCTTAAGGTGAAGGGTGAAGAGGATGATGATGAAATTGATTTCCTTTTTGTTATGGGAAGGGGAAAAAAAAAAAGGAAAAAAAAAAAAAAGAGCAGGTTGTAATGTGCTGATGCTGTGGAGAGAAAATACACCAAAGGGTTCATGAGATAAAGACAGGGAGAGATCACTCACCAAATATCATGGGCTAAACAGGCTCAAATTAGAGATATTAATTGAATTTATTGCTAACAAAATCAGAGCTGGATAATGGGAATTAAAAAAAAGCGCTCCACCTTATCCTCCATGCCTCCCTCCTTCCTAGCTCTGCCCCCTACCCCAGTATTGCAGGGAGACAGAGAATGGGGATTATGGTCAGTTCATCACCTGTGGCTTCTGCCCCTGCCCAGGAGAGGGGTGGTTTCCCTGCTGCACTGTCGGGTTCCTCCCACTGGAGACAGTTCTCCATTAATTTATCGAGGTGAGTCCACTAGCAACAGTCCTCCCCATATTGCTGTAGTGTGGGTCACTCTTCCACAGGGTGTAGTCCTTCAAGGACAGGCTGCTCGAGCATGGGCTCTTCTTTCCATGTGCCTTCCATGGGCAGAATGATACACTCAGGTATCTACCTGCTCTGGCACAAGGCTCTACCACAGACTGCAGGTTGATCTCTGCATCCCTGTGGAACTCCATGGGCTGCAGGGACACAGCTGCTTCACCACGGTCTTCACCTCAGGCTGAGGAAAAATCTCAGCTCTGCCACCTGAGGCACCTTCTGCCCCTCCTTCTCCACTGACCTTGATGTCTGCAGGGCTGCTTCTCTCACATTCTTTTACTCCTCTATTCTGTGGCCACAATTACTGCACAATGCCTCTTCTTCCTTCTTAAATCTGTTATCACGGAGGCATTGCCGCCACTTCTAATTGGCCCAGCCTTGTCCAGTGTCGTGTCCATCTGCTGGAGCTTCCAGGGATTGGCACAGCTGGGCATGGGGAAAGTTTCTGGGAGCTTCTCATAGAAGCAATGCTTGTAGCCCTCCCTACCAAAGCTTGGCCACGCAACCCAAATCAACAAGTCTGCAGGGAAAGTCATCTAATTGTCTCCCTCCGTACAAAACTAGAACAGAGAAAAGAAAACAAATGGCAGTGCAAATGTTTGGAGAGAAATGGGTAAGCCATTGTAATTGAGGGGTTTTTTCCATACTGTAACGGCTGGTTGTCAAAATCTCCTTAAAAAAAACCCACTAGATTCCTGTGTATATGAAATTTTTGATTCAATTTTAAGTGCCCATCCATACTTCTGGGTATTTTGATAGATCCTCATACTCCAAATTTCTAGATGTTTTGAGTGAACTAATAAAATTCCCATGCATTTCTCACCCTTGTCCCCCTCTCTCTGCATACATGGCTTTGCAAGGTGTCTATCCAGTCTATAGGTGACAAAATATCCTGAACTCCAGGTGCAACTTTCAAGGATTTCAATAAGCATTAGAGTAGAGAATGGCTTCTGTGACTAAGTTTGTCACTGACAAATTTGCATCAGCAAAACGATATAATAAATTGCAAAGTATTATGCCATGCAAGAGCACTTTACCTTGAAAATGAAGGAGATTTATTTAAAATAAACAACAAGAAATAAAACAAGGAATTTTGTAATACCGTATTTGAAAACAATTTTTCATAAAAGTAATAATTGCATTTCAGAATTTATTAGAGTACATCAGTAAAAAAAGTAATGAGTGCATCCACTTTTATGATTATGCTGAATTGTATTATAAAATCTATCAGGTATATAAGGGAAGATTGGAAAAAAAATGTCTTGGATACACAGTCTTAGTGTATTTTGCTGTCCTTGCTCTTCCATACCTATAAAATTTTCAATTTATTAAAAGGAAAAGAATGTAAAAGAAATCATGGAGAGCTAAGGCATTGCAGAAGAAATAGTCAAAATAGATTGGTAGCCAGCTACTCTATGGTGGGTTGGCATTTTTAGCACACATCATAGGTAATTGTGAAACACAGAGGAAAAATAGCTATTAATAAACTATTTCCAGCAGTTTCATACAGGACTTAACATTTTACAGTTCAGCTTCTGAAGACTGATATAGCTACAATGATCACGAGTTATGTATTACTTTTGAGACATATAATGTTGTAGGAATATTTTAGTCTGTGATTAAAATTTCTCCCTTCATGAGCGGTGATGCCTTGATCAGCCTAATGCAAGGTCTGTACTTTTTTTCCAACAGCTGCAAAGGGCCAGAACTAAATGAATATACTTAATGAATATACAGAGATAGCAAAATGCAATTGCAACTGGGCTTTGTTGATTATGTTAATAAGATGAAAGGAAATAGTGAAGACTGGCACATCCGAAGCTTAAATTCTTTCCATTACTTCAAGTGTCCTTTTTGAAGAGCATATCTAGCTGAAAGGTGAAGTTCATTCAGAAAACCTCAAATTCATCTTTCTGGAATTTAATGCTTTTAAGCATTTGGCTGAATACAATTATTTGGAAAAAGTGGGTCTTTAGAGATCATCAATATGGTGTGACCCATTGATTCACTAGTCAGGTCAGTGAAAAAGTTCCAGAGGGATGTCATTCAACATTACAGCAGTATCTAGACTCCTAAGATTTTGAACATACTATGTATTCAAATATCATGGTATGTGGGTTATTTTGTGTTCATATATACATATACAATCTAATCTGTGTCTGAATCAGAAAAAAAATATTAACTTTCTTTTTACATTTCTGGAGTAATATCACTTTTGATTTGGTCTTCGAATTCCTTGCACTTCAGATTTGAGTAGTCACATCTCACAGTGACAGGGGACATTACAGCTCTTACTTGCTGAGAGTAGGGTTTGGAATTTTAAATCCTTAAGGTTAATTGCTGTTACCTCCTTAAAGAAAGTTAGATCATTTCCTATCACTTAGTTCACTCTGGAAGCAGTAGCATCCACTAACTATGTAAATTAAGCTGTGTTAGATTGCTTCAGAAAATGTGAAATTATATGGATTAAAGAGCACAAGCAAACTTTCTTGTTCCTAAGCTCAGACGGCAAGAAGAGGCCAAAACTATCTCAGGTGCTCTCAGGGAGCTCTTTTAGGCTCCTGTTTACCATTTCTATCCACAGAAAAAAATCCTATACAGTTCCTCTCATCCTTTTACCTACTCAGACTGTATCCACACCACTAATTTAAAAAGGCCCAGGAAATGAGCTCATGCGTTATATCCTTGATGGGTAGAAAGGGACAATAACCTAAAGGGAATCATTGTGTCTTCCTTTTAAGTGCTTTCACATTAAGAACAGAGACTGTGCTCCCTGGAAAATGTAGGTTTGTCTCCAACCTTCAGAAAAACAATCATATTACTTCTGGTTGAAGCACTATCTTGCCTTCATATGGTTGAGTTTTCCATTTTGCAGTAACTTAGAATAGTCTGTGGGGAAATATCTTTGTTGAGCAGTCACATATGCAGAAAGTGGTAGAGATTCCCAGGATTTATGCTAAGTAAGCAAACTTCAGAAATAGCAGAGTAGTGTGTTTGCCCAGGCAGTACTAACTTGCTACCCAGTGCTTTCAGTGCTTGGTCTTGTGTTCAGTATAGCATTGCTCCGTGATGTACACTGGAGATATTTTTTGGGTCACATTGACAAAGTCATTTTCTTGCTTTCCTGATTCCACTGGTTCCATTTAATTTGGGAAAGCCTAGTCAGCCTGACGTGTCCATAAATTGAGTATATAAAAAAACCCCGTAAAGGTCATATACAATATTTGTGACATTTTTACAGGCTAACATTCTCATACTAACTGTATCCTGTCACATACCAGAATCCTTGTGCTTGTTGTGGTGATCTGATAAATCAGGAATGAGACATGTGCCATTCCAAGAACAATTTGCAAAGTCAGCATGAGACAAGAGATTCACTTCATTTGCTGCATTAAAAACTTACATGGTAAGGCCTCCATGTCAACTAATAGCAGCTCACAGCACAATATTTTAACACATACCTGATTCTTTTCCTAGCTGAGAAGCTACTTTTTCCTTTGAAGTTTTGAAGTGACCCTGTTCATTTTTCCAAAAGAGAGAATGAACTATACAAAGTCTGGCACAGTAATCCTTCCATGTCCACTGAATTTTGTAAGGTAACCCTGAGATTATTACATTTAATGCAAATGAAAGTAGTGACAAGTTTCAACAGATCACAATTTCATCAGTTCATAGTCAATAAAGTATAGGTGTTTGCAGATGTATATATGGTTTCTCACTTTTGAAACCATGAAATATAACTGCTAGGTATTTTTTATACATGTGCAATGATTTTCAGTGCAACTTTAAAACACTGTTTTTTTGAAAGGCTGATATGGATTTTCATGAACCCTGAATACATTCTGAATGCATTTCATATGATCTTTGTTCTTATAGTTTATGAAGTTTGTTTTATTTTTGTAATTCATCATTCTTTATGCTGAGTGCTTCCAACTGCGTTTTTTTAAAACTCTGATGTGAATCCTGTGCTTCCAATATAGAGACCTTTTTATATCAGTGGGCATCCAGTGAGAAGTATCTTCAGGCCTGATTGCAAGGCAGGGCCTCTTTTTTTAATGTTTTTACAAAATATTATTTGTGAGTGCATCAAATTGATTTTGAGTATTTGCAAAGTAAGTTTTTGAAGTTTTTGAAGCCTTTGAAGCAAAATCCCAATTGTAATGAAAGTTTTACACAGATGTGGAATAAAGATTTAAGGTTCTAGTAGGGTTAACATTACTAATAGTTTAGTTCTTTGTATATTGTCGGTATAATTTCATTTCTTATGATATCACAAGTCCTTCCAACTTTTTTGCCTTTTTGATTCTTTTTTTTTAAAGACACAAATGCACTGACAGTATGTAACTTATGAAGGATTAGGGCACCAACAAGTTATTAAAATTGGAGGGTTGTGATCTGCCAGCAAAATACCTGTGCAGCTCCAAATGTGGAGAAAATGTGGTGTTCCAGACTCCTCTCAAGGAGGCACTTCATAAAATGGAGAGTGAAAGTTACAGGGAGGAGTGAGAGCACTATTGGATCTGCTCAGTTTCATACATCCGAGGCAGCTCATAATCACTGCTGCCAAAAACCTGCCCTGGGAACTCTCAGCACAGCAGATAGAGATGGAAGCAGCACAAGAGGACACATTAGCTGGGATCTGGTCTGTCTTTGAAAAAGAGTTTTCTGTCACTTTGGACTGCTGTGAGACAGTGCCAGCTTGCTTGCCCTTCTAGTGCCCCTCTGAAGTTCTGATAGGTTTCAGATACTCTTGTAAAATGCTTACATCAAATTGCAGCAGCCTTTTTCTATACAATAGTGCTGTCAAAAATGTTCAGCTAATAATTTTGTTTAAAGTATTTCCTCACAACAGATGTTTTTAAAACAGTTTTGTTTATTTGGTTTCCCATTTCAGAATAAAATTTGGAAATGAGAAGCAAACGTTTTCTTGTTTCTCAGAGGTATTAATGTTCTAAAATGTTTCCTTGCTCAAGTGGGGGTCTTCTTCACAAATGTATATATCAAGTTTATCTTTCCTTTAAGAATTTATCAGGTTGTCTGCCTCTTCTAAGGTCATGGACTTTCCTCTGTTCTAGTAATCCTTACAGGAAATGGACCACATGTTTATTGTTTTTGGTATCCACTGTTCCTTTTATTCTTTTCTTTCAAGTATCACTGTCTATTTCTTTCCAGATTATTTTTTGCATATTCTCGAATTTCTTCTTCATCACCATCAGGTTTTTTGATCAGTTTTTTGATCAGTTTTCATTCTTTTTTTTTTCTTTTTTAAAGAAAGGAAAAATAATCTGTAATGCTCTCAAAAGCATTAAGCAGGATGGAGTTGAAATGCAGTTATCTTACCATCATTCTTATGTAGTTCTCTTTTCTTTTAATTGTAGCCTCTGAGCACATTTTTAGTCACCATCAATTACCATCCATTATCCTGCTATCTTGATAATAATGGCATGGTGGCAAAGCAGAAACAGAATTAAAGATAAAGCAGTTACATTGTAAGAATTCACAGTGTCTTTATGTGAAGAATGAGAACTCTGAGACTTTTGATGGTGGAATACAGACAAGGTTTCCCAGCACAGTCATGTTCTGTAAACACCTAGAGCAAAACCTGTCAGGCCACATGTCATGGTTTGACCCTGGATGGCAGCTCAGCTGGCTTTTTGTGTGGGTGGGGTGGTGTGAGAAAGAAAAGGTCTTGTCTCTCTGTAAGTGCTGCTCTAGAATAACAAAAACATCCCTGAATTAGCAGCACTGTTTCCAGCATAAATCCAAAACACAGTGCCATGCTAGCTACTAGGAGAAGAATTAACTCTATCCAACCAGCCCCCAGGACATCATGATCATGTATCTCATAATCCCAGCTGGACATGAGCTGGCCTATTCAGATGTCATGGATCCATATCCCTAAAAGGATATTGAAAAGTGTGTTTATCTAAATATAATGCTTGAGGATAAATCAAACTTCCATGCTAGTATGTGCATATATCACAAGAGGGCAATACATAATCCTTCCTTCTGTTATTTTCAGAACCAAATTTTGTGTCATCTTATGACATTGGGAATTTTACCTACTTCTTCTTCCGGGAAAATGCAGTGGAACATGACTGTGGGAAAACAGTTTTCTCTCGTGCTGCTCGAGTGTGCAAAAATGATATTGGTGGCAAGTTTGTGTTGGAGGATACCTGGACTACTTTCATGAAAGCTCGTCTGAACTGCTCTCGCCCTGGAGAAATTCCATTTTACTATAATGAACTTCAGAGTACTTTCTTCCTGCCAGAACTGGACTTGATCTATGGGATTTTTACCACTAATGTGTAAGTAAACTGAATGATATATTTTATTTTATTGCAGTTTGTGACAGAACAACCTAAAACTTCTGAGCTACCCTCTTCTGCATATGCCAAGTAAGCATCATAAATTCAAACTACTGTTTTGCCTAATCCACTGTTTTCTGTGAACAAGTATCAGTTCCAAATGTTTCCCACATTAATTTTTGAAAACATGAGAGAAGGAGTGAATTCTTATATTTCCTTACTGCAGGGAGCAAGTTGTGTTTAAGGCTATTCTACCATATTCTTCATATATTGTTAAAAAAAAAAAATTACTATTGTAATATGTAAATTCATTATGTGTTTATGAAATAAATAATTTATAACTTTAATGTGACACGATCATAAATTTGACATGATAGAATTTGACCATGTCATAAAGAACTCATGTTTAACCAAAGCAGCACAAGAGGTCTTCTTAGGTATTTCAATTTAGTCCTAACATATGCATATTTGAGTTTGAAAGTCAAACCAAGAATTTAACCTAATTTTAAGTGAACTGGTTATATCAATAAGGTAGAACTAAAAAAAAAAAAAAAACAAAAAACCAAAAAACCATAAACCAAAAAAAACCCAAAACAAACAAACAAAAAACCAAAACAAAAACAAACAAACAAAAACCCAAAAACAAACAAACAAAAACAATTCCATTTTGTCTTAATTAAAATTTGTTAAATATCATAAAGTTGAATGGACATAAGAAAAAATGAGACATTTGACTCAGAAATGCCTTTTGTTAAGTTAAATAGTGATGGCTGGTGTTCAAATGCTGCTCAGCAAGAGCAGCCTCTGCGTATTGGCTGTGCATCCCAATCTTCAAACTGCTGGAATAATTTCCAATTTTGAGTTCTGATTCTCTGATCTTCTTTTGCTGTCTTGCAGTGGAAATCAGTTTTTTCTAGAATTTTAAAAGGACCTTGGGTACCTAAAACATAGGTGAGGCATCTCTGAACACAGAGAAACTTACCTTTTATAAATATCCATTAACTAGGTGGAAACATTCAGAAGTTAATGTAAATAAATTATAGTCCATATGCATTCTAGACAGTGAGCATGAATTCAAACTAATTTAGGCATTTTCCAGACTCAGGCTCACCCCTGGGCTGGCAGCTCAGGCTGTGAACAAGACTAGTGATGGAATGCTTGCACCAGGCTGTGGCAATTCCTAACTCACAACATTGGATGACGAGCTCCACCTGTTTCTGCAATGGAGCAATGTAGGGAATCTAAACACTGTTTATGTAAAGAGAATAGTAGAGACTTTGAGATTACTGTGGATAAGAAAATTTGCTGTTGTTTAGATCAGTACTTTTAATTTTGTTGCTCTATTTTCCTGGTTAGTTCATATAATAAAAGACAGGTATTCGTCAGGTGGCATCCACATACACTGTTCAACCAGGTCTTTCTTGAGAAGTCAATATACCCTAGATATGTTCCTGCCATGAAATGCCTAAGCAGTGGAATTTTGCTCTAGAAAATTCACAGGGCATTGGCCATGGAAGGGGAACGATGTTCCTGATAATTTCTGCTCTCCTGAAGATGGACTTGCTATTGTTAAGACTAACTTTGCCACAGGAAAGTAGACAGTATTTTAAACCTTGCTTCTACTTTCCTCTTCCCTCATACTCAATGTTCTGACTGTCCAAGAGAGATGGACTGTTCAAAGAGGAACTAATTTATTATGACTGTTTGAAGGTAGGGTTTTTCTGTTGCTCTATTTAAATGTCTGCAATCAAATATTTTAACTAATTTTTTTGACATTTTTAAAATGGTTTTGAGGATTACTTCCCCATGCTGACTACCTGTTCATAGATAGTTTGTGGAGCTCATATGATCCACCTTTCTGGCCTGCAAGTGACACTGGAAAAGCACAATCATTTCCTATGGCAAGGTACAACAGATTCCTTTCTGCTCATGTAACAGCATCAGATATAACTTAATGGCATTCATAATTCTTCAGTCTCAATATCTTCAGAATTACAATTACTTTATTGGCTCTCAATGTTTTTTTTTTTTTTTAGGATACTTCAGTATACTTGTAGAGAGAAAAAATTGAAACATTTCTCAAACAGCCAAACCTGCACCTTTTATATGTGGTCAGCTATGAAGTCCACCATAGACACTACTTCATGACAAAGATATTTTTGTTTATTATACAAGAAAAAATAAATCTATAAACATGAGCCTCATGTCCTCTTATGAATTCATGAAATTCAAGAAGGCACTGGTACATTTAATAATATTAGTGAGGTGCATTTAGTGATATAAGCAAGGATTTATCAGCTCCAATTAAGATCTATTCTGCAGAAATTGCAAGCATGGAACTTCAGGTTTTGGGCTTCCTTTGAAATAAGAGAGACAAGCATAAGAAAGCAAATTGCTCTTTTGTCCTGGTATTTAATCCATGTATCCT
>VWZN01021219.1:37068-49170 GCA_013396955.1 Regulus satrapa
ATCATTAAGATGTTTATATAATATGCTTTTCTAAGCCTTGTGTAAATTCCAGGATAAGCTTAAAAAAATTAGGGGGAAAAAAGAAAAGAGAGAAGAATGTTTTGAGGATAAATTGACAGCTGTTTTAGCTGCAACAGGAAATCTGTGCAATTGACACTTTAATTACGTATTCCATTATCTCAAAATAAGGAAAAGAACAATGCATCCTTCCATATTAGGAGCTTTCATAGTCATCATATTATATTCTTTATGCTATGTGGAATTACTTTATTGTCTTGTAGATCACATTTTCAAGACAAACCCAGGAAATTGTGTGTTTTGTCCAGCTGCCATTTATTGATGTTTCTTTTTAAAACATGATATCTTGTAAGCAGTCCAAGTTGTTTGCTCTTGATGGGTTTCTGCAACTTTCTTTCTTATTGCTGTACAATGTGTCTTGGAACACAGAATTGTTGTGGATGTGTCTTGTCTAGGGATTCCATAGGATCTAGAGATACCACACATTGAAAATCCTTACTCATGTCATGCAGACATTTTTCGTATGGAATGAACTTTATTAAACCCTGAGAATAATATCATCCTGAACTTTGTACTTAGAAAAGAGGTGTCTCTAGTGCATGTGATTATGTGAGGAAGTGTAACAGTATGGTATGAAAAGTATAGTATGATATTAGAACAGCAGCAGAAAGTATCAAGTTCTGAGTTTTTCCTCACATCAGGTTCTTGGTAAGGCTGACAAATATTTTAAATGCAATGATTATGCTAAATCAGCTCATTTCATATCATAATTTTGAGATACCAACTCCTGGCTTATCATATCTTCCAGGATCATGTCATATCATCATATATCATATCATATCATATAATTAATCACTTGAAGGGTTGAAGAGTTATTGCCTTATTAAATTTATTTTTCAGCATTTGGGCTTCTTAATGTTATTACATAGAGTAATGTATTTATTTCTTTTTCAGGAACAGCATAGCAGCCTCAGCAGTTTGTGTTTTCAATCTGAGTGCCATAACTCAGGCCTTTAATGGACCCTTCAAATACCAGGAGAACTCTCGCTCTGCTTGGCTTCCATATCCCAATCCTAACCCTAATTTTCAGGTATGGATATGTGGAAGAAGGACAGTATTTTATGTGAGCTTTCCCCAAAGTACTGTATGGTTTATAAACTGTAAATCCAGTTTTGTCCTATTCTGTAACCTAAGACCTTAAAAAAACCTTAAATTTAAAAATGTGCTTAGGAGAACCCCTTATTTCAACATATTTAATTTTAATTTTGCCCTTCCACAAAATAATTTTGATTGAAAAGCAGATGTACTTTGAAGGGTAGAAGAAAAAAAGTCTTAACTTCAGTCTTCTGTCAAAATAAAACATTATGGTTATCTGTCAAGTGACATTAACTACTGTCTGAAGTATGATCAAACTACATTCTCTTTTACATTGTATTTGTGCTATCACAACTTAAAAAATGGAACAGTGTCTGGCAGAAAAAAAGAGAGTGAGAGGGAGGTGGTAAAGGAGGAATGGTCATAATTTTATATATTTTCATGTGCAAGGTGGTCCACACTCCTTGAAGAGTTAGATTAAAAGAATTTTCAATGTGAACTTGTTGCCCTCAGGGGGTGTAATAATCTGCAGCTGGTTGACAGTATAAAACCAGTTAGTCCAAGGTGGCTCATTTGGAGGAACTTTACAAAAAAAAAGGGGTATTTCAGTAAGCACATATGTATTGTTTTCATCATTTACATAGTCACCACTCCTACTAGGACTATTTTAATGAGTGTGCTTCTTGTAAGGGAGATGGAAGGAAAAGCAGCATTAATGTAGTGATTAACAACTATATCTTTTCATCAAGGCATTTAAATGTAGTCACCTCTATCCACCTTTCACCCTCCCTTAATCTGAATGCAATTTCACAAGTTCACTTCTGCTCCTGGAACAACCTTGTAAGAGTCATAAGATCTTTGTGAGCATGAAAAAGAATCCCTCATTGGGGATTGTAGGTAGCTTTAATTACTTCCTGATCTATGCAAATGAAGGAAAATAAGACGCAGGTTACAGGCTAGAGCCATGTTACCTTTCCTGAGTGGTGTGTTTGTCATCAGCCAAGTGACAAGACACTAAGTACCCCAGAAGCCTGCAGAAGCAGGTTGCAATTGTATACAGCTTTCACCTGTTCTAGAAATACTTTCAAATTTTTCAAATTATTGGTAGGACGAGGGTCTAAGAGAGGCTAAATGTTTGAAGGAGAAAGCCTGAAAAAATGCTTGTATGTAAAAATCTTATCAACTTTCTGACTAGGCAAGCACATTCAATAAAACTTATTAAACTCTCCCTACAAACCTTGCATTAATGTGTTGTTAATTATTGTGAGAGCAGCCCATACTGAATGGTACTCACAAAGAAAGATGACAGCCTGATGGCTGTGTAAAAACAGTTTAAGTCTCTGCTGTACTGTTAGTGCATGTCTCCAAGTCCCAGTCAAGACAGGTGTTGAAATTTATTTCTTAGATGGCCTGGCGGATTTTAATACAGCTGGTACTTCATCCAATTTACAAGAACGGTGACAACAGTTGTATCATATCTCACTGAGCCACAAACAGCTTTGAAGACAGACCTAGTGTTAAAAGCTGTAATGTGGCCTTTTACAAGACAATATTGAAGGCAATTTATGTAAACTGATCTCTAGGTATTTCTGGTGATGTCCAACTTCTGTTCTTTTGCTGATGCTGCTTTTTATTCCCTTGAATAACTTTCTGCTACATTTCTGGCTCCATAGTGATACATAGACTAGAACCTAGTCTAATGCTTAGAGCTTTAACCAGTTTTTGTGACTTGACATTGTGGCTTTAGAGTACACATCTCACATGTATGAGATCTATTCATTTACTGAGACATTGGTTTCCTTCCAAGGAAGGACTTTTTTTTGAAGAGTTCTTATGATAAAGGATTAGAAGTTCTGTTTGTGTACTCTCAGAAGTAGATCTATCCTCGGAGTATTCATCTACTCAGTAGAAACAGAGAGAAGTATGTGATTTGAAGGAAGACTACTGCTATGTAGATAGAATTACATCAGACATTGTATTTCTGAGGCTGGATTATATTAATTAAAAATTTTCCATTTTAGAATACTATTGGAGTCCCAGCTTTGTGTAACATTGTCTTATTCAGAGACCATTTCTTTTCACTTTAGGACAATCTTTATCGTAAAACCAAGGACCATTTGCATTTCAGTGTACAATGAGTATTCAGCTGGAATTTTTCTGTTTGATAGATCCAAAGGACTTCTTCTTTGGCGTGGTTTAATTTTATTCACTGGTCTGACATACAGAACAAGTAACTGTTGCTAATTTATCATTCTCCATCATCTGAGCTCCCATTATGAAATAATTTGTTTAACATTTGTAGATTTAGAATAATCACTCAATTTTGGATTGAAAACATGGTAATAATAATAATTTTTAAAATGGTACAGTTTTGCACACTATTTTTTTTTTTTTGCTCATGCTGTAACTCATGGCATAATTTATGACATAGTAAAGTGGAATGAAAATGGTGACTTACTTATGCCTTTCACATCACCTAAATATTTGATAAATGTGAAGTAGTGCTTTACTTCTCTGATACAATTACGCCTGAGTAAACATGTGAATGTTTATACATTCCCATGCATTAAGAAGCTTTCTCTTTTGTGTCCTCAACTGAACACAAATATATTAAAATTAATTCCCCCTTTGTTTAGTTTATTTGTGTTTGAAACTTTGTCCATGTGGATAGTGGATGATTTTCTGTCAGAAGTAAACACAGTTTTCAGATTTAAAATATGGTCAGTTTTAAAGAAAAAAAAAAAAAGTCTTTGCTGTGGATAATATTTAATTCCATTTTTGCTACTTAAGACGGAGTCCTAAGAAGCTTCTAGAACTACATGATGTATTTTCACCTGGGATTCCTGTCATATCCTGGCTATGGTAGGACGTGGGATTTCTTTCGAAAATTTGTTATGTCTTTAGCTCTGAGGTCTGTGAAAATTATAAAGAGAACTAGTCAGAAGATAATTTTTTTTTTTTTTAATGGTAGTTTTTTTTCTCTTTTCTTCCCTGTGAACGTAGTTTATAGCAAAATATTTCCATATTTCTGCTTGTACTGGTCAATCTGGTGCTCTTCCATAGTGTTTAGAATTAGGGAGCCTCCATAGTACTGCCTCAGGAAAACAGAGCTTCCTGAGTCCTTGGACAATCTGGTTAGCACCAAAATGTGACTTGAATTTCCACATTGCCATTACAAGATATGCTCTCGCTTTTATTTTCTTATGCTATAAATCAAAAAGTAAATCTATTGTTATTGCTGGCACATATAGTCCTGCTATTTTTCTGTCTTTACAGTGTGGCACCATGGACCAGGGTTTGTATGTAAATCTGACTGAGAGAAATCTTCAGGATGCACAAAAGTTCTTCCTAATGCATGAGGTTGTTCAACCAGTTATTCCAATTCCTTACTTCATGGAAGACAACAGCCGATTTTCCCATGTGGTTGTGGATGTTGTGCAGGGCAAGGACATGCTTTTCCATATCATCTATCTTGCCACAGGTATGAATCTTCATTGCTGTGATAACTGAAAACGTTCATAAGGTCTCAGAGTTTTAATGTTCTGTTACTTACAAAATGCATGTACAGCACCTTGAACATCAGCTTTCCCTCTTTGACATAACCACCGGTGTATCTTCTACATTTTCTGAATAGATTAATTAGCCATTACTATGTCTTTTATGTTATTTTGTGAACTCAAATTTTGGTGTCTGTTTCCTGTTCTCCTTTGAACCTGTGAAGCTTGTGTGCTCTTACAGTAACCAAATGTTGCACATTTTACAAATGGGATTTTCCAATTTTCACTGTCTTTTGTTCTTTTTACTTAATTAAGGGTAAAAATTTAAGGGTACAGGATAAGATTGTTTGAGACCTTCTGATAAAGAAGTAACTTTGTATATAGTAAATACAGCAACTTCTATTTCTATTTCTGAATTTTCTATCACAAGTATTTCATTAACTTCCCTTTAAATCTCATTTTTAAGACATTAATTATGCAGTTTTATACCCTGTTTTATTGTTTTTCCATTTATATATAAGCATAGCAGTGAAAGAAAAGCAACCCTCCACCCTATATCGCTTTGGTTGTAGCTAGTGCCTCTTGGTTCAAAATTGCAACCTTCTTAAAAGTAGAGAGGGTGTTGGAGGACTGTTTTTGCAGAACAAGAATGTCCTCAGCTGAGACTGAAATACTAGACTGGACTACCATGCTTAAAACCTCTTGGTATAAAACTTAAGACAGTTTTTAAACACTTGAGCCTATGTACATTAGTAGGTAATAGCTCATCAAAGCAAAGGTTTTTTAATGTTCGGTTTGTCTCATGCTCCTTGAAAGCTGTGCAGTTACAGAAGAACTTTTTATAGGTTAAAACTATGCTTAGATTTGACCAGTTCTAGTTAAAAGAGCCAGCTGGTTGGTAAATCAGTGCATTTTAAGTGAAATCATGTCAATACTAAGTGATGTCCATATTTTAGAGGCCTCCTGAAATTTTATATTTCAGGTCAAACCTGAATTACAGAAACATGCACCGATTTGGTTTTATATAAAGAGACTATCACTCCATTGTGGAATATTTACATTATTTACAGTCTTGGAAGTACCAGCAATAATGATTTTTGTCATAATTCTAATTGTCTTTGGGTTTCAGTTTCCCTTGGTGTGTTACCAGTTACATTCAAGTCAGCAAGTGGGGATCTCAAATTTTATGCTTCATGGCTCATTAATAAATTGTGTTTGGGAGTGATTCAGTGTTCTTTTTATGCTGCTAAAAAAGAAAGAGATATTGCTCCTATGCTCCCTGTGATGTATGCTTGCCTTTCACTTTCATTTTTCTTTGTACATCTGGTTTTGATCATTCATAGAAGCAGGGTACTTAGCTGGATGTTTAGTCTAAATTCAGCACATGCTTTCCTGTCACTGGACCACATATGTTTTATAAGTGTGAGAAAGCTTATTATAAAACCCCCATTATTTTTTTGCAGTCTTTTTGATGTAGTCAATTCTATTTCATGTGTATTTCACTGAATCACAGTGGATTTTCTTAACATTCCTTCTGCTACAATTGAGTGTAACTCTTAAGACTTATTTTCTAAGAAATATTAATACTCACTTTTTGTAGAATTTGAAATTACCACGTTTGTATAAAATATCACAGGTACAGTGCATAAGTGTAGTTTAAAAATCCCAAGATGTACCAAATTGCACAGTGTAATTTATTTACATATTAAGTTTGCAGGAGAAAGGTGGAGGTTTGCCCTCTTCAGGGCTCAGATCATAATTTTAATTTTTGCCTAATTTTTAAATTTTAACTATTATATTTTTCATTGTGTAGCCTCTTATTTCTCCTGAGCCCTGCTTTTGCTAATGGAGAATCTGTGGAGTAGATAGCATTGAATTTTAGTCATATGAATATGGTAAAAGATTACTGAGAAAAATGCCACTATTTCTGTAAACAACAGAAACTAAAAGGGAGCAGCCTTAACTTTGAAAATAAACTATACTTTTGGAAAGAACCCAAGTTTAAGGCTTTTGAATTTCTCCAGTGTTCAGCTTTATTCACACATAAAATGTCCTCTACTCTAGGCTCCTAGCACCATAGAGCATGTGTATGTCTAGGAGAGATGAAAGACTGGGCTGACAGTTACTACTACCAGTCTGAAAAATGTTGTTATATCTTTCATTATTTAATTTATTTGCATTTTTAAAAGTGAAGGTAAATTAAATTTGAAATTAAGTTTTTACCACAATGCTCAATTTTTGAAAAAGAACCAAAGGAATAAAAGCTGACGAGCAGAAAAGGCCCTGGGGGTCCTTGTCAAGAGCAATGAAACATGAGCCACCATGTGCCCAGGTGGCCACAAAGGCCAAGGGCATCCTGGCCTGTATCAGCAAAAATGTGGCCAGCTGGACCAGGGTGTGATCTTCAACCTATTGTCAGCCACTGGTATGGCTGTGCCTTGAAACCTGTGTTCAGGCCTTCTACTACAAGAAGGCCATTGAGGTGCTGCTGGAGGGTGTCCAGAGAAGGGCAATGGAGCTGGTGAAGGGACTGGGCATGGGGTGGCTGAGGGAGCTGGGGTTATTTAGCCTGAAGAAAAAGAGGCTCTGGTAAAACATTATCACTGTCTACAGCAGCCTAGAAAGAGGTTGTATCCAGGTCAGGGTCAGTGCGTTCTCACACATAACAAGCAATAGCACCATAAGAAACCGCCTCCAGTTTTGCCAGAGGAGATTTAGATTGGTTATTAGGAATTTTTTTATTTTTTTTTCTTGAAACACTGATAAAGCATGCCATCACTGCAAAGACAGCCAATAGCATCTTGGGCTGTATTATCTGGAACACAGCCAGAAGATCAAGGGAGGAGATTTTTTGCCAGTTTTTGGCCTCCCCCAGCAAAAGAAGGACATGGATAAAATGGAGCAAAATCAGTAAGGTGCCACCTTCTATTGTTGGAGGCTGGAGCACCATGGCTTAGGAGAGGAAGCTGAGGGAGCTGGCCTTGTTCATCCTTGAGGAGAAAAGACTTTCTGGGGAGCAGGATGCTGGTAGCATCCTGCTAGTACCTACAGGGAGTTTACATGGAGAATGGTGACATGCTCTTCACACTGGTGCATGGTGGGAAGACAGGAAACAACATGCAGAGAATTTCAGATTGGATAGAAAGAAAAATTTTTTCACTTCTAGGACTTCTAGTCAAGCAACAGGTTGTGCAGTCTCCATTCTTGGGGGTTTTTGAAACCAGAGAGCAACACAGTCTGTTATAGCTAGCTGTCTTTTGAGCAGAAGATTGGACTTGAGACCTTCTTATCTCATTTCCAACTTAAATTAATCTGTGCCTATAGTATGACAGTATAATATCAAATTGGTTGGGCTAAATTGCATTTTTATTCAATGCTGTAATAATAGATGCCATTGTACCTTCTTCTGCCTTGAGGAAAGTGCATTCAGCTCTGATGTAAGTTCTGTCAGTAAGCAATTTGCACTTAGCAGTGTAAAGAAGGATGGACCCAAACCATGCTGTGAGAGAAGTACACCACATAACTTTTATATTCATTATATAATTAAGATACATATATTAATATTTATAATTCATTCCAATGCTCTGCAAAAATTGTCTTTTAAAATGCACAAAGCTTCAGTGGAAAAGTATACATACAGATTGGATTTAATACAAGTGAATCTTCTGCTGTCTTTGTTATTCAAAGCAAAAATCCCATTTTTTTAAACTGATGGCCAGTAGTTAAGAGAAAGTTTTCTCTCACCTACCCACCCTGTTGTTAGAATACAAATATTACAGGAGAGAATAACCCTTGGAATCTAAAAGTATAATCTAATTTAATTAAACCTTAAATAGATGTAGTATTACTGATGTAGTATTGCTTTAGGAGAGACTGAGAATAAGAATAAGCAAACAAAAGCATTAACCTGCTGAGTCAACAGTCTTCATTTCCTAAATCTTTGCCAAGTCATCATTCTGCTAGGAGATTCTGGTGTGCTAGGGCTTAACAGCTACTGCTTCTATAAAAAGTATACTTTGGTACTTTGGAGAAACATCTTAATCTTTTACTGTACTGACTTCTAACACAGAATGAGGTGATATATCAATTTCTGCACATTTTGTGCTCCTGGCTTTAGGCAAGAAGAAATCCCTGGAACAATTTTCTGTGATTTAAAAAGGAAGATCAAGGAAAGCATGCATGAATGTTTTGAACTAAAAATAATCTATAACAATACATGAAATGTAGAGCAAGCTATAGAAACATTAAATATTCTTAAATTCTTAAAGTTTGAAAGGCTTCTTTCTTTGGAAAAAAAAAAAAATCCAATCAATATAGTTTGTTTCACTTCCTTTTGTCCCTTCTCTCCTCTCTTCATATTTCTTTCCTCCATTTTATTCCTTTCCTACAATACAAGTGCCTAAGTGTCCCTAGTTTTAAAATGTCGTGGATATTGTTTTTTCAAAATAGGATGCTGCAGAAAGAGCAGGTAGCCCCTATTAAGAGGACTGTTTCAAAAAATATTTATTTACTCAAAGTAATAAAAAAACCCTATTAATATAGTGTCTAGTTTGAGGCAATTATGAACATATAATAAACTTGGGAGTTCAGAAAAGGTAATACTTGCACTGTCTCATGAAAAACCTTGAAAGCCATCCTTAAAAGCTGCTTGCTGAAAAATACCCCCCTTTTTTTCTGTTCTTTAATCCCACTGGACAGAGAATGTCCCCTCTGTATCCTGAGTAGAAATGGTATATGCCCAGTGATAGATCTTAGTTACTGGGATTTATAGTACAGCATTGATGAAATCGGGGTATGGCTAACCTAGAAAGAAAGTATGAAACCTGAAAAAAGATTTATTTTTGGCTACATTGCATGTCTCTAAAAAGTAGATTGTTCACTGAAGTGAACCACAATTTTTATGCCATAAATCCAGGTTTTATCTGAGGCTTAAAGGTCACTGAAGGATGTTACAAAAGGTATTCAAGAATTTCTAAAGATTGCAGGTAGCAATGCAGAGCATAATGATATAAATAATTTTGATGAAACACACAGAGCAATAATAATGAGCAAGTAGAGAGGTTTCATGAATAAATTTCAAAATACATTTTTGGAAAATGCAGATGGAGTTTTCATCCGTTTGTCTTTAGAAGGGTTAAAACAGGTAATAAATCTCCACAGACCTATCATTTTTTCTCATGAAACTCTGAAACTGTAGATTATACAGAAACTAGTCCCAACCTAATGCAGAGGTTTGGGAGTTTTCTTGAAACTCAGTTTGGGAATGCCATCATAACAGTTTGTAGTTCTTCTGTTTGTCTTGCTAGATGGGAGTAAAGTGATGCAAAGTACTCCCTGATTTGATTCCTCTGTAATTTTTCTTACGGTTCTATCTTGTAAATTCTGATTTGTAATCAGTACACTAATTTTTTTTTTCTAGGAAACAATGCAAGGTCTCTTAGCAAGAAAAGAAGTTGTGTGTGTTTTTACTTAGAAGTCTCTGATGAAATATTGTCATTTTCCTGGCAGACTTCAGCTTCTGATCAAAGTGTGCACCTTTCACAGTTTAATATACATAGTGTCCAAATATATGTAGTATCTGTGCAGTTGCCATCCTGAAATTTGTTAACAAAAATATGTGCTTATATGTTTCATACATGGTGAAGAGAGAAAAAAACTTAAATTGGCTGTATTTTTTCCAATTTGGTGCTATTCCTGACTGCATTATCTTAAGTGCATTGAGGTTCTTTGAAGTAGTTTGTAGATAATTCCTGTAGAAAGGAGATGCAGACTTTTCATCTCAGTTAAGAACCACTTTCTTTGTCTAGAAATTGCGATATAAATGCAATAATGATAAGGACCAAAGTAGTTGTAATTTGAGTCAGAAGTCATCTGTGAAAGTAATAAGTAGCCTATTTATATGTATTAATCCTTTATAGCTGAGAAACAGTGGAATCAGAGTACAGTTGGATAATAGGGCAATACACTGTGGCACCAAGTTGTCACTTTTTAAAACCATTTCTCTTTTTTTGTTAAAGAAAATACAGTTGTTTTGGTATTTATGCCTTTGCTTGACAAAGGTATAGAGTGCTTTTACAGAGTTTTAAAGCACCCTTGCAGTGGCTTAAAAACTATTTTCCTGTAACTTGTTAGCCATTTTAAGAAGGTTGAAGCAAGGATACTCATCAGTTACTTTGATTGGGAAAGCTGGTGTATGTTGGAAGACACCAGTCCTGAGAGCAACATTATGATCTTGAACATTGGTTTTAAAAAGTCAAACAGTAAACCATAAAATGAATAACCTTATTCTCTTCTCCTTTTGAAGTGAACACCTACCTCTGATAAAGGAAAACCTTAGCTGAATTCATACTTTGCTTATATTGTTAATCTATTCAGGAAACATTTTGCTGCAAAGTTCAAAATGCATATGTAAAAGATTGCATGGTTTTATCTTAAATAGTCTAATATTCACCCTGGGATTTATGCTAGCTTTTCTAAGAAGGCTTGCTATATATTTCTGCTAACATATTTATGCTATTTTCCATATAAAATAACTCTGAAGACAAAGTAGGATAAAGCAAACTTTTGTTGTTTTTCTATGTAATTTAAATGAAGAAATATTGATTTGCCCCTGCTTTGTGTATTGTGTCATCTATACTGGGCAAAGTGTTTTTTAAATGGTACTAAATTAGAGTGGCTACATCTGAAGTCAGGGCTACAGAATTATAAATTATGCTATGGGGCTCTAGAGGTTCAAATTTGGCATTTAAAATGTCCAGCAGTACTGATTACCCCTAGTTTTATCACTTTATATAGATCTAAATCATTCTCCCAGGTCCAGTTGGTGAGCTTTCTTAATAAATAGATGGCTCTAACTAGAGCTGGTTAAATTATTCAGTGACAGCAATTTATAAGTGAGAATTATAGTCCTTTGTTTGGTTCACAAATTGCCAAGCACTTATTTGTAGTCATTTTTTGTTGTTATAATCAACCCATAAATAGGTCATGATTTTGATTAGTTTGTCACTGCTATTTGCTCATAGAGTTTGTTCATATTTTAGTTATCAAGTTCATGAATTGCCTGCTGCAAGTAGATGGTGTTCTGTTTTCTCAAGGGACAAATTTTAGTAGGAGAAGCCCTTTTTTTTCTGTTCACAAATTATCATTATATCTTTATAATTGCCCAGTTCTGTCAGATAAAGACTATAAATAAATGTCCTAAGAACATACGGTGTATGCACTTCTGTGCAGCCACTAGAAATCAGAATTGCTGCAAGAAGAAGCTACTGGCTGAAGAACAGCTGGCTCTGCTTGCATGGGAGTGAGATTAATGTGTGGGCCAGGGAGGGANTTGTCCTGCTGTCTTCAAAGTTAAGGTCTCTTATGATCTACGCCTACCTTCAAAATTCTCATTTTGCCCCAATACCATGCAATACCAGTCAACAGTCTTGGTCTTTATTTTGGAAACAGTGTTGGAATTAGCCTTATTTTAGGGTGAAATTTGATCTTTGTA
>VWZN01021219.1:63562-103716 GCA_013396955.1 Regulus satrapa
TTTTTTTTTTTTTATGTGGTGCATCACATGAGAACAGATTTAAAGGTTTTCTAAGTTCATTTCATTCAGTTTAGGAAACTTCAATCAAAATAATTCTGCATTCCAAGGCTTAGCTGAAAATATGGAGTACAGAGATTTTTTCATTGAATGACACCAAGCAGGTAGAATTGCTAGTGTGATTTTTACTAACTCATTTTCCTCTTCCCTTTTCAGACTATGGCACTATTAAAAAAGTACTTGCCCCAGTGAACCAGACTTCAAGCAGCTGCCTGCTTGAGGAAATTGAGCTCCTGCCGAAAAGTCAGCGAGAGCCCATCAGGAGCCTTCAGATCCTGCACAGCCAGAGTGTCCTTTTTGTGGGCCTTCAGGAACATGTGATTAAGGTCCCCCTGAAGAGATGTCTCTTTTACAAAACATACAGGTATGAAGAATCAGCTAGCTTTATTTGACTGGAGAAAAACACATGCAGGGCAGGGGGTTGCAGAAAAGTGGGAAGGATAAATGACTGCAAGTAGGAATCCAAATTAATTGTGTCTCTCAACAATGACTTCCTGTGTACAGTGTTTATCAAAAATGTTTCTGACTATTTGTACTAACTTGTTAGGACTAGATGAGGTTCTTGAGAAATTCTGTTCATATTGAAGTGTCATTATGCAGATTCTGAATTGTGAAGTGAAACAGTAAGAAATGTTTTATATAGAAAAGAGTTATCTTGGAAAGTGCAATATAGCTGTTGCTTTAGTATATTTAAAGCTCGTGACTTGAAAAAAATTGGGGGCTTTTTTGTTTGGTTGGTTTTTTAAGCTGTTTTATAACTGAATAAAGAATGTCTCTGTGAATTCAAAAACAAATTGGTTTGGATGAGCTGAGAATCAAGAGTACTTGGAAAAGTGCATATTTAAAGGTGGTGTTGGATCAGCAAACTGTAATAAATATAAATATGCTACTAGATAAAAGGGCTATGCAGCCAACAGTTTTCAATCAAAGAAAAAGGATAACTTACTTGGAATTTTCATTTTTCCTTGGTTCAGAGAGTTGAAAAATGATGTGTGGTGGTATTTTCATCAAGTGTGTAGCCTCCTTGGAACATTTCAAGGCTGGTGCCTCACTTTTTTTTTTATGAGGTGTGGATGCTCAAGGTCCCTGGTACCTCTGCTTCTCTCAGGACAATTCCCAAGGCATGGCAATATTATTCCAGCTGCAGGGCCCTAACATGCTTTTACCCTGCAGGGCAGGACTGCTGTTTCAAATCACAGACCCCATGCATGGCTGCAGGTTATTCATTCCTATTCCTGTTTGAGCAATGAGCTTGAATTGTCTAATTTTAAAATTTCTTTTAGAAGAAAAGAAAACAAAACAAGTGATGCCTTTCCAATTTTACTGAGAACAGTAGTTAAGTGCCTCAAATACTGCTCAAAGGATAATTTATTTCTCTGCTCAGAGGTATATGAAGTCTCATCTTCCAGTGGAATGACTTATTTAAAAGGAGATAAAATGATTCCTTGTGGAGTTTTTCAATCATATCTTTTGTAGTTGTATGACTTCACTTGTAGTAATTAAATATTCATTGCACCAAAAGACTTGCCATCCTTGCTTTCTTCTTGGTTAAAGGGTTCACCAGCAATTCTAGCTCTGTTTTGTGAAAAATGAGAGGATTTACAGACATGATACAAGCAGAAAAAGGAATTTCCTTGTCATTTATCATTAGGGACTTGGATTTTTTGGAGAATGCAGATGTAGTCTTTCTCCCACCTATTATTTACTTTTGGTGTGACTAATTTTTCCTGGCTTATGCTGGATTTTTTTATTTTTTCTTCATGTTGCATGTGGAGAGAGTACAAGTACATTACTTGGAGCTATATATTTCTCCAGGCCATGAAACATCTTAAAATTGCTCATTGAATTTCTGGGTGCTTTACTACTCACATTCTTCTGTTACGCTGCTAAGTATTCCTTTTGTACTGTAGGAATGGGTAAACAGAGTAATGGGTGAACCTTACCTAAGGTTGCATTGGAGCAGAGTGGGTTTTGGTTTTAATTTGTTTTGTTTTTTGTATTATTTTATTTATTTGTATTTATCATACTGAGGGCTGTACAACTGTGCCAAAGCTACATCCTGACATTCCATCAATATAACCAAAGTCTCTTCCCCAGATCAAGGACATGTACTCTCCAGTATCCAGTAATTGTTGAGGAATAGGGCATGCTTGTGTATGAAAAACAGCCTTAAATAGTCAAAAGGTTGAAGACGTGCTACCTCACCTGCTCTTTTTGTGTAAATTGCAAAGTGCTCAGTGCCTAATCTTATCTAATCTCTTTGCTTAGATTTCTTGCTGAGCTTTCAGACAATACAACTTCAGACCCTCTGTTAAGCAGACTCTTTCATGAGCTAATATCTCAATGTCAAGATAATTTTCTTAAGATAGTCCATTTAAATTCTTTTTCATTATTCCTTGATTCGTCTTCCCACAGTAAACCCTAAAGCTTTTGTTGCTTTTATTTGTAGTTTATTATGTCTCCTTAATAATCACTCTAGTATCTTTGCACATCATAAGTCTGTTCCTCCAGCACTTTTCAGTGGTGGAGGAGCCCTGTGACCTGCTGCTGCTCTGACTGATATTCTATCTGCTTCAGAACACTCCAGTCATGACTACTCCAATAAAGACTGTTAAGAAAGCCTCTTGAAAATACCTTTGGAAGCTAATTTGTGTGTATGTGTGTGTGTGTGTGTGTGTGTATGTGTGTGTGTGTGTGTGTTTTAAGTGCAGTTTGCTGCACTTTATTACTGTGACAGCAGACCTTACTATGGATAAAACCTGTTGTCACACCCATAGTTTGGGTTACTCAGCACTTTCCATTATGCCCTGATGTTTCCATCATTCATGAGTGGCCCGTGCCAATTATTTGGATTGCCAGTTTCCATGGGGGGCAGGTTGAGGGGATCTCACACAGATTTCTGCCAATGCCTCAATAGTTCTGAATGTCCTGTCGTAATCGGGCTGGTTCTGAGAGTAAGCTAGACAAAAGTAATTTGGTATGTGCCACTACTGCCATGGTTTCGGATGGCAGGTATCTGCTAGGGAGGACAAGAGTTTCCTTTGAAAATAGAGATTTAAAAAAACTCCCTCCCTCCAAATTATTTTGATTTCAAAATTAATGGGCTTTCAGGCAAAGGTATGGGAATAGGAATAACTGTTCTTTACTAGTAAGTTTAACAAGGCAAATGAACAGCAGCAACTACAGCAATCAAATAACAAACAGAGCTGGGGTTCTCCCCTCCAGTATAGTTACAGTCACGGCTGGCAGGGAGCGCTGGTGGCTCCGGGGCGGTGATCCCTCACGGCTGCAGGGGCGCTCCGGCACGGGGAACACGTGGAGAATGACGGCCCGGCCCAGACTGGGAGCGATGAAATTCCCGAGGCTGAGCGAGGTGAACCAAGTGTCCATGGTGCTGGCTGGAGAGTGTGGAAGTGTCCAAGCGGGGCTGTGGTACGAGTTGTCAAAAGGCAGGGGAAACTCCGGATCAGCATTGGAGAAGTGATGGGATTGCAGCAGCTGTGGCAGCTCTGAGCAAGGCAGCAAGAAGGCTGGTCCCGAGTTCCCAGATAAACCAGGAGAAAAACCCCCAAGGCTGCAGGCTGGGATTCTCAGGGAAACCCCCTTCTCCTCTCCCCTCTGCTGAGTGATGCACTGTGTCCTCACCTGTCTTTTTATCTGGCTTGGACCAAAGTCTTTGTTTCCCTCAAGTACTGACATCAGTTCCTAGGAGACTAACGGTAAAAAATTCTACAAATAAGAAAGAAGAAACCAATCCCCAACAACTACTTTGGAGAATCAGTTATCAAAAAAATCCTGCCATTTCCAGGTGCAGGAAGCAGCAGAGCAGTTACCTAAATTCATTTCTCCTTGGGGAAAATCCTTAAGGTTTAACCATGTTATTATCACCTGGTTATTGCAATACACACATTTATCAAACTTTTACAGAAGTCCATCAATGATATTCACTGGAGCTATTTTCACAGAGGAATTCTCCATCTCTCTGTACTTCTTTAGAGCTGAGTAGGCCGAGCACAACTGACTTTTATATATCTGCTAATTAACTATAATGTCAGATAAATATAATAATTATCTAAAATTTCAGTTTTGGTGTTTTACTTTGAAGGTTCTGTGCAGCTGTAATAAGGAGTAAGATCTTTAGTGGGGGGTAGAGGCTGTCCCCTGAAACAAAGAAGCAGTCATCTTTAATTTATTGGCAGCTGTAGCCTTCAAAACCTACCTTGGATGGCAGTGATTTTTCTGAGGCAAATTTGTCAAGGTTATACTTTGTGCTAGTGCTTTCAGTGCTGAAAAGACAATGCAAAGTTGTATCAGCCCAAGGTTTTTTAAAATCTTACCAAGCAAGTGTCAAGGATTGGTATTTCTGATAGAAGATAGGTTTCACACACTTGAAGGTTTTGAAAACTACTCTTACTGTGATGTTATGTCTAAATAAATAAATAGTGGAATCTGCTAAAAGGTGCACAAATATTAATTGATATTAAAAAAAACCCCCACCAACTTGTAGAAATTTTGAGGGGTTTTTTTGTCGTTGTTATGGTTTGTTTTTTTGTACAATATATGTGTAAAATACTAATGGGTCACAAGGTTGTCTTGCTAAGTAATGTTGTCATAGCTATTCTACTGTAACTAACCTTTCACTCTTTGAACTTTTTGATTCTTATTTTGGTGTCTTTGCAAGGCATCAGTTAAACAATGTTGTACATACACCAGAAAACTCTATTAGCTCAGGGCTAAAAAGGGTACTGAATTAACTAACAGAAGAAAACAATATACTTTATTTCATTCCCAGAACTCCTGCAAGATTATTGGATTAAGTAGATCAACTACTTTTTGCATTCCTTTATTTTGCCCGAGCTGCAGATTTTGCATCTTCAGAAGCACCCTCATACTCAGTGGGAACCTGTTTTCCTGGTAGTAACTCTATAACATTAAATAGTAAAATAATTATTCCTATCTACTGATACTATACAAGTTAACAGCAAGTACTTGTTCTAAACTATTACTAGATGCTCATATGTCCAGAAGAACTTTCCACCAAATGGAATTGAAATTGCTGCTTGGAAGTAATAATTACAAAGTATTTATTTTTGGATATTCAGGTGGATTTCCTGATTTCAAGATATGCAGGCTTTATTCCAGTTTAAATATGAAAAATCTGCTGCTGCATTATAATGTTAGAACCACATGAGTGATTCCAGAATAATTTTCCAGAATCAGAGTCCTCATAAATTCCCCAGACTGGGATAAACCATACTCCTGCCTGCAAGTCTAGATTATAAGCATATATTAAAAATGGCTTTTTTTTTTTAAATTATTATTTGCTACACTGTAAAACATTATTTTCAGTCAGTGTCAACTTATGAACACTGTTTAAGTCAGCAGAACTATAAAATAAGCACAGATTTTAGTTTGTTGCACTCAAAAGAAGTAGAATATTAGTCCCATACTGCAGAGGGAATAGCTTGACCCTTTCTGCCTCTGTGAAGATGAAAGCTTTTGCAGAAAGTGTCTATCTGTCCTGCAAAATGCATCAGAGACAAACTGTTCATTTACATTTTGCTGCCCCTCAAATATTTAGTGACGACTCTTCAAAGTGTGATCTATGTATATATATATATATATGTAGGTATTGTATTGTAAGCAGATATTTTTGCCAAACAAGAATTTTACAGCTTGCTACCAATTTATTTCTTGAAGTAGCCTTATGAGAGAAATAAAAATGTCTTTTTCTTTTAGTTTGCAAGGATGTAAGAAAGCCAGATAGACTTGACTACATATTTGCAATTCATATTTTATTAGTAGGATATTATTTTAAGCAAAAAAGTGACCTAAGAAAGAAAAACTTAAAACAGTAATGTAGTATTCATATATAATGATGTAATTAATTGTGTTGCTTTAAAAAATATCGAAAGATTCTGGAATCAGTGTGTTTACTCTTCAGTTCAGTGTGTTTACTTTTAGTAACTTAGGTTCTTACAGGCAAGTTCAGGAAGTGGGGGTTGGATGAGTGGACAGTGAGGTGGACTGGAAAGTGGCTGGATGCCAGCTCTCAGAGGGTTTTGATCAGTGTCACAGTCTAGCTGGAGGCCTACTGGTACCACCTGAGGGTCAACACTAGGCCCAGCACTGTTTAGCTCCTTCATCAATGGCTGGGCTAAAGGGGCAGATGTTTCCCCAGCAAGTTCCTGATGACACAAAGCTGGAGGAGCAGCCGATACTCCAGAAGTCTGTGCATTCCCTCAGAGGATCTCGGCAGGTTGGAGAGATGGGTGGAGAGGAGCCTTCTGGAATTCAACAAAGACAAGTGCAGGGTCCTGAACCTGGGGAAGAATAATTCCAGGCACCAGCACAGACTGGGGGCTGATCTGCTAGAAAGCAGCTCTGTGGTAAAGGACTTGGGAAGCCTGATGGACAGGTTATTCATGAGCCAGCAGTATGGCCTGGTAGGCAGGAAGGCCAAGGACATCCTGGGGGGCATTGGGAAGAGCATTGCTAGCAGGTCAGGGAAGGTGATCCTGCTCCTGTACTCTGGTGAGACCACATCTGGTGTGCTGAGTGCAGTTCTGGAATCCTCAGGACAAGAGAGACATGAAGCTCCTAAAGCAGGTCCAGCAGAGGGCAACAAATATGAGTAGGGTCTAAAGCACCTTTTCTGTGAGGTGATACAGGGGGAGTTTGACCTGTACAACCTTGAGAGGACAACACTGAGAGATTTATCAATGTATATAAATAATCTGAAGGGAGGGTGTCAAGAGAATGAAGTGCATGCTCTGAAAGTTGTCTTTCACATTTGATCCTTATATAGTCACTTGGAAGCATCAACATTCAGCTAATTATGTGATATTGACAATACATAAATTTTTGATTCTGGATTTGATGGAAGAACCTAATGGGTTTTAGGATAATATTCTCAGTGATGTTGTAAGCTTCAATTGTACCTAAGTATATTTTGTCTGTGGTGCAAAACTTAAAATAAGAGGAAACAATGATAGTCCAGTCAGAGTGTCTGAGACGATAAAAGATTTGATTTTTCTTACCAGGACAGGTAAGTGTTAAATAGTATTCTGAATATTTGACATGCATCTTAGCTTGAGCTAATCGGGATTTTATAAATTGTGTCCCTACCATTTATGCTCTTCTGCATCATTCATCTGTATCTTTAGATGCCTGTTCTTCATTGCACACATGTATATATGTGTGCTGCAAAACCACTAGTAGTGAAAACACTGATAGGTACCTTTTTCTGGTATCACATTCAGGAAGGGATAGAACTGTGCATCTGGAACATGAGACAGGCTTATAGCTTCAGTTTTCTGTTTGAATTTGCAGTGATGAATCTGTCTTCTGCAAAATAAGATGGTGACCCCAGTTCAGTTCCTGGTATACAAAGTGTCAGGTTACATTTTATGTAATTGGGACTATGTAGGCATGGATATTTCAGTAGAAATTATTGGAAGGGTCAAGAGACTCAGTTCTTTGAAATGCTGTGTATAGGTAAAGACAGAAAAATGTTTCTTGAACAGTCTTAGAAGATGCACCTCTTGCATTTATATATATTGTATTAATAAAATATTAAAGCTCAAGATGTTACCTTTTTAGCACTTTTATATTCATATGGGAATATATTCTCCTCAAAGGAAATTTTAAAATCTCTTCGAAATTAATGGTATTATGATACAGCTTTTAAACCTAAGGGTTTTTTGGATTTGGTAGGTTTTTTGGGTTTTTGTTGTTGTTGTTGTTTTTTGGGGTTTGGTTGGTTGGTTGGTTTTTTGAAACACACAAAATCTTTTTAGTCCAAAATTCTATAGGATTTTTAACATATTTTCTCTGAATTGTGTTCAATTCTACCTTATTTTCTGACTCATAAATCATCTCAAATATAACTGAAGTAGGACAATTGTGCTGGTCTACTTGGGGATAATTATAAAATAGCTGAAGAAATAACTTGGTTTCACTGACTTGCTTAGAGTGAGGTGGCTTATGGTTCTGTTAGTAGTCAGTCAAAACCCATTGCAAAAGTGTAGCACCACTGTCAGCAGGCACACTGAACCATCACTGCCAAATGAGTGCCTTGCAGGAGACACACTCTGCTACCTATCATTTACATTTCATTAAAAAAAAAGTGAAGTGACAACACAGAGCAAAATTAGAACCAGTCAGGAGAAGCCAAAAGCTGTTGAATTTTTTTGCAGGGAGTGCTGACTCAGTAAAGTGGCATCAAGAGTCTTCAAATTTACCAGTTTAATTTTATTCCTGAATTTCCTTCCTGCACAAAAATTGCAAATTTTAGCAGTGCTGGGACAAATCATGTGAAGTCTTAGAGATATGAGCTGGTGTCTACTGGGATTAACAGACAAAACATTCATTCTCTGCTGAAATTGAGATGTAAGGTATGCTTCTAGAGACAAGATGACAAAATATATTATGCAGCTCTGCTATTTGCAGTGTGACAGTCTGAAAAGGCCCTGTCAAATTAAAGACCTAATAGTTTATCTAATTTTTCTACAGTAGCATCTAAAGTGACTTTAATTTAGACAGAGATTTGGGAGGCAAAGGAGATAAAGGTGTGTAATGGTATCTGATTTTTGACTTTCCTTATATAAAATAGACATACATTTGACAGCAATGTTGTACAGTTTCTTTTGTTATTTTGTGAGCATATTGAAGCTGTTCCTCTTACTGCTGTCTCTTGGGATAGAGATTCCTTAAGAGGAATTAAGTATGAAATTTTCCTAAGGACATGTAATTGTTACTTAAGAGTACTCCCTTTAAATTTCCCATTTCAGATTGAAGTTCTGATATTTTTATACTGACAAGCTTTTTTTCTGTCTAATTTTTTATCTGTTCTTTTATTATCTGTTTCTTTATCTAGGCATAGTAGATAAAAATAATTAGTTGCTGTTACTCATATATTAAATCAAAGGAATCATCCCTCAAAGGAAAGAAAATGGTTTTAAAAGGTGACATAATTAGGCAGTAAGGATAAAAACTTAACCTCATATTACCTCTCTTCTTTTAATTTTAAAGAAAATATGTCCACTTTTCAGAGATGTAGGTGATCTGAAAAAAATAAGTACGAAAACCGTCTCACATGTGAGACAGGGTGGAGAACAGAAAAGAATTGTTGTGCCAATACCTGAGAACAGGGCAGCTATTTAAGTCAGGTTCTACCACATTTCATTAATATATCTGACACAGTGAGCTGAAGGAACTGCGCTTCACTGAAATGAACTGCAGTTTTTTAGGTTTTTTGGAGTTTGGGGTTTTTTTGTTTTGTTTTGGTTTTTTTGGGTTTTTTTTTTTTTGTTTGTTTGTTTTTTTGGGGGGGGTTTGGGTTTTTTTTGTTGTTGTTGTTGTTGGTTTTTTTTTTTTCTGTCTGGATATAAGATTTTAAAAATTAAACTTTTTACAATGTGAGACAAGTATAATAATGACTGGGACAATGAATTAGCACATTAGGGAAAAATTCCCAGCAAAGCTACACTTTCTCATGTGAGAAATAGTTATCTGAACAAAAAAATTCTTGTCGCTTTGTTTGGGATAGTTAATATGTTTATAAGAATAATTTTCTGTATTGTAGTGTAAAGAAAAAAGTTATTGAAGAATGGTAATGCCTCTAATTTGTGGAGGAAGTTATCCTCTTGTCATCTGCATGAGTTTAGCTGAGTTACTAACTTCTTAAAATGATAATTTTCATATGCTCAGTGGATCTTCTTAACTAAATTCTGAAACAATTAATCTAATTTTACCTTGTTGCTGAGCACTCCAAACCTGGTCAGCCACTGAAAAAAAACTTGTTCACAGTCCACAGAGTGATCAAACTTTTTTTTGTTGTAGTGATACAATAACTTTTTTTTTTTTTCTTCCATCGAACTAGGATCTGTTCTCATACCAGAAAGTTGTAAGGGCAGTCAAAATGTTTCTAGTACCTTACTTAAAACATTTGAGTGACTTGTAATGAAAGGTAAAAGTAATTTTGATTTGCTTGAATAGAAGGTAAAGTGAAAACAAAAACAAAAGAAGAAATGGGGTCTCAGACCAGAGTGGGAGAAGGATCAGCTTACTCCTACTAAAGAGGAAGTGTGGTTCTAAGTGAAAGGATATTGCAAAAGTATATTTCTTTTTGGTTTTAGTAAAAAAGTTTCTAACACATAATAACTGAATTTATAAATATGAACATTTTGGAGTTAGAAAATTGAGCACTTTGGCTTTGAGGCGTACCTTCTCATTTCAATGTTTTCATTGCTAACATTGCCAGTTGTGCATTATGTCAACCTTTAATTTGTTTTCAATTTTTGGGTTTTTTTTCCCCATAAAACACATGCTTTATCAGAGAGATTACAAACACTGGAAGACCAAAGACCAAGACATTTAAAACTTTCCATAATTTGCTT
Organism: Regulus satrapa; assembly: GCA_013396955.1. NCBI lineage: Eukaryota > Metazoa > Chordata > Aves > Passeriformes > Regulidae > Regulus > Regulus satrapa. The sequence continues at coordinate 74,020 of VWZN01021219.1, forward strand.
TAGTGCTCCTTTTCACTTTCTATATAGTTAAATGGAAACATGTGTAGCCTGAGTTACAAAAATGCTAAGTGCTCACAGCTGTAGGAGCCAACAGTGAGAACTCTCTTGGAGTGGGAACAGTGAATTCCCTTAACCAAAGGCTTTATCTTTGAGTTGCAATCCTGATTAGGGATACCCATGGAGTTACGTACCCATGTTATGCCTCTTACATTGTGCCCTTTTTGCAGATGAGAACAATGCTCCCACATGGTACTGGCAATCCACATTGCCAAGTGGAATGTGAAAGTGGAATTCTTTGAAATTTAAATTATAGTATTTTGGAATAACACTCTAGGAAATTAGTAAGTCTGCTTAGAAAGTTTGGTCAGGTATTAGCATTGAAGTACAGGAGGAATACCAGAGATAAATAGAAATATCAATAAAACACATAAATTAGCTATGACAGAATCACAGAACACTTGAGGTTGACAGATAGTCATCTGGTCCAATGTTTGCTGGGCCTTCCAGAACCAGTTGTCCAGGGCCATGTCTGGGTGGCTTTTGAATATCTCCAAGGAAGGAGATTTCAGAAGCTCCCTCGGCTATCTGTGCCAGTGCTCAGTCACCCTTTCTGCAACAGCATCTCCAAATGTTGAAGCCTCCTGTGTGTCAGTTTGTGCCCATTGTCTCTGGTTCTGTCACTGGGTGTACCACTGAAGACTCGGGGTCCTCTTCTTTGTGTGCTCCCTTCAGGGTTTTGTACATATTCTCTGAGCCTTCTCTCCTCTAGGCTAAACAGCTTTCCCAGCTCTCTCAGCCCTTCCTCACTGGAGAGATGTTCAGTTGTTTAATCATCTCTGTGGTCCTTCAGTCAACAGATGTGATGGGATAAGATAATTAAAGAGAGAAGGGTAACGCCCATGGGTTTGAGTGGAACAAAAATGGTCAGTCTAACATTTTTTACAATCTAGACAAAATGTTTGAATGCATTATTTTTAAGTGTAATTTATAGGTATTCTTACAAGTGTTAAACCAATTATATTGTGCTTTACTATAATGGGAGTTCCACCTCCTTTCTTATTTTTTTTTTTTTAGCTAGGAAGCTGCAGACCTATTGCCTGGACTATTAATGCTAGACCTTACCAAGAGAAACCTGCTATTTGTTAGAGAAATGAACTTCTAGTTTTGTGCAGTGGATCTTTCAGAGTCTATGAAACAGGACTATCATCCTTTTCTGTATTCCTTTTCTTTCCCTTCTCGTGTGCCTCTAAGAGAGAGTTTTGAGGGCAACATGTGATATGTAAGAGGTGTGATGGCAGCCGCCAGTGCCCCTTTGAACTAGCTTCCAGAGATTTTATATAAGTGCAGAAAATGAATCAGAAGGTTTTCTAATTAATTTTCTAAGAACAGACATGGTCCTCTGATTTTTGAAAAATATGTTATCTGTAATTCCAAAACTGACAGAAAATACTAAGAACTGTAACTCCTGACATTATTACTTGGAGCAGGCAATATACCCTCTTCATGAATTTCTGTAATTCTCTAGTAATTAGGTAAAACAATCAGTCTAGACAGTATTATGCATACAGACAGAAATTCAGCTATGCACTTAAAAGAAATCCTAACTTTGCGTAGGCATTCAAATTAATTTTTTCTCTGGTTTTGGTAATTTTTTATGTGCCATACCACAACACGAATAGATTTTACTATCTGCCTAAGAAATACCAAGAGATGCTACATGGTTATTTAGAAGTCTTTGGTCAGTATAAATGAAGATAAATGTCCAAGTTATGTGATTGGTTTTTGTCCACAGTGCATGCATTGGATCCCAAGACCCTTACTGTGGCTGGGACGTGGTGATGAAGAAGTGCACAACACTGGAAGAAAGTTTGAGCATGAGTCAATGGGAGCAAAGCATTACCGTGTGTCCAGTAAGTTCAAATGAATTAATTTGTCTCTTAAAACCTTTAGTTCCATGTGAATTTCATGAAAATGAGCTGGTATAGATTTTTCAAGCTCAGGAAACTGAATTTAATGCAATTTTCCTTAGGTCTTCCAGTAAGATTTTATCAGAATGACTAGTTTATTTTCTATTTTTTATAAAACTTCTTATATGGTACAATTATTTAGAGCAATTTCAGAGGGTGGCTTTTTTTTTTATCTGTAATGTCTATATTCCCATCTTGAAAACAAATGTTTTCTAAGATTAGTGATATTAACATATTTTTCTCTACAGAATTTTTCTTCATTATTTGCTTTGAAATAGTTGAATCATTAATGGTATAATATTTTCTTTTAGGATTAATAATGCTAATATAAAAATCCAAATAGCATCTTCTAAAGTCCTTGAATTGGAATGCTGAATTCCATGAGTTAAGTCTCATCCACATTAATGACAGAAGTGATAATTACAATAAATGTAGAGTTTATATACAGTGGTTTAACACTTCTCTTTAAAGAATTGTCTTGGTTTGGATGACAGGTGTCTGCTAGGGAAGGCAGGAGCCTCTTTTGAAATGTAGTGTAGACCTGTTCCCTCTGCATTTGAAATTGAGGGGCTTTCAGGCAAAGATATGGGAATAGGAATAACAGTTCTTTACTGGTGTGTATAACAAGGCAAACAANCAGGGGGCGCTGTGGGGCGGCTCGGGCAGCATGAGGCAATGGCGGCTCGGCCCAGAGCAGGAACATGGAAGGGAAACCCTTGGGGCAAGGGAGGTGTACCAGAAACTCTGTGGCATTGGATGGAAACAGCGGAATATCCTGTTGGTTCAGGGTGCGGAGCCTCTCAGAGTAAAGAGATCCTGGATCAGCGCTGAAGAAGCAATGGGGCGTGCAGCAGTGGTGGTGGCCTCAGCTCTGAGCATGGCAAGGAGAGGCGAGCTCCAAAATCCAGGGTACCCACAGGGAGGAGAAGGAAGGAAGAACTCCAAACAACGTTCCCTTCTCCTTCTGCAGAATGTGAGAGAGAGAAAGAGAGAGAGAGAAAGACCACTGCTGTCCCCCATCCTGCTTTTTTCTTGGGCTGAGCCGAACTCTTTGTTTTCTTCATTGACCCCCAAGCACCCACATTTACCATTTCTAAGCAACTAATTGTAAAAAATTCTTCAGATANAAAAAAAATTAAAAAAAATTTTAAAAAAAAAAAAAAAAAAAAAAAAAAAAAAAAAAAAAAAAAGGAAAGAAGAAACAATCCTTAACAAAATTGTTTTCAATAAATTGAAAACAATATAAAACAGTACCAATAAAATTTATTTGTATTGCTCATTGTTAGCTTTGTTCTGGCGTTGTTTTAATATTCATTCTTTTCCCTCACTCCAAAGCATGCAAAAAAGAAGGTTAAGAAGTTAGGGGGGTTTTTTGGGTTTTTTGGGTTTTTTGGGGTTTTTTTTTTGGTTTTTTTTTTTTTTTTGTTTTTTTTATACATTCTTGCTGCTTTGTCCTTTTGCCCATGAAGAGGGAACCATTCCAACTCAATTCTGCTTTCATTCCTAGTAAGGAGCTCTTGATCTCGTCCCCCCACTCACCAAGGGGCACATGCATCTATCAAATTATGCTCACATGGCACTCATGTTCTAATCTCCATGTGTTTACAAGCTCCCTTTAACATCTTGATGACACTTCTCTCTCCTAAGCTGGGCTTTGTTTAGTGAACTAGAGATGTGCAAAATCAGTATAAAGTTCTTCCAGCTTTTACTTCTCTCAAATGTGGCTGCTACATGTGTTGCAGCAACCTCATAGATGCAAACACTACACTGATTCTGAGGGCCTTGAGAATCTGCTCTTGTGTTTTGACTGTTTTACTTTAAATAACAATAAAAAATTTTTAAAAATCAGATTTTTCAAACTTTTAAAAAATGTTTATGTCTAGTCCTATCCTTTGCATCTGCATTGAGGACAAATAAAATAGGCCTGTGTTGGATTCATCTGCATAAGCATTTGAGCTGAAATCAGGAGCAACTTTGGAGAAAATCCTACGGTTACTGAAATGCCATATTTTGCTGATATTTGCAAGGGCAGTCAGCCTGCTGTGCTCAGTCTTTGAATTGTGGCACTAGGTCTTATTTTCTTTTGTAGATATAGAACACCAGGCCAAGATGGGGTGGAGGGAGGAATAATTTAGAAAGCATAATTCCATTCTGTTCCATTCAGCTGGAAAAGCAATTATCTATTATATGACATGTGCATAGGATATGGAAGTCGAGTCGAAGCAATTGAGCACCTAAGTCATGCTTAGAAATTTATCCATATCTGTGAGACTTATCCAGCTGATCCGAGTTTCAAAGACCTAGTGAAGCTCCAATGAAATGTCCTTCAGCAGCTTGAGTTGCGTAATATAAGGAAGATTTTAGAAAATTATCTCTCTGAATTGAAAAGTGTGGGTATACGCATTTACTGTTTTAAACACTTATACACTAAATAACACATTATTGAACTAATTGGAAAACTTCATAGAAACATTCCTCTAAAGTAACACAGTATTTTGGCAAACTGCAATCTATTAAAATTTTGTTTAGAGAGCCNGTGGCTGAATACTTACAGGCATGTCATTGTAGAGGAGAGAAGTGAATAGGAGAGCTAGATGAGTGTCTGTGCTACCATCTCTGGATTTTTATATAAGTTCTGAAAAATGTGGTTATTTTGGTTATCTTGCTTTGATTCAATTTTCAATTTGATTTTCAGGTTATTGTTTCAGTTGGCATGAGTACAGCAATTATGCATAAATATGGACACTAATTAATGCTATGACACATGTATCTACTTTAATATTCTTCAATTTCATCATGTATCCCTATTATTAATCAAATATTTTTTATGGCAATGAAGATTCGTTGTTTTATTGAAATATTTTCCAGTGGGACAACTTGCAACCTACCACTTAAAAATATCTATGAGCTTTTATGAGGAAAGTAAAATTTTTTTTTTTCCAGGATTTTTGTTGTGGTTTTGGTTTTGCTTATTTGTTTGTTTAATAGACATATGCAACATGAAATTACTTTATTTTTACAATTATTCTCAGAGAAATTGTAGTGTGGGATCTGAATTCATTAGGAGTTTCATGAAATCCTACAGACACTAAATTCTACAAAAAGTAGTTTCGAACCAAAGATCTCGTGACAGTTAAAAACTGTGACTTTCACTCAGAGAGCAGAGGCACAAAGCAGGAAGGTGAGGTGGCTGCGGAGAAACTTAAGTCAAAGATAGATATTTGGGGGACATTAAGAAGAAAAAAAGGTCTAAATGTATCTGTAGAAGGGAAAGTGTGACAAAACCAGGATGGTAGAGAGGGAAAGCAGAGTGCAGCCATGACAAGACAGTCTGATTGATTGTGATTTTGCCCTTGAGGTGTCAGATTTTGAAAGGTTAATGGGCATGGATTCTGGTGAGGGCTGCAAAGGCCCCTCATCGGTGCATTTTGCTTTCCTGCAGTTGTATGATGAAATTGTTTGATATCTCTTCTGAAAGTGAGATACTCTCAGAGAGACAGAGCAGGTGAGTCATGGGGAACAGCAGAGACCTCAGTGGGATGATCTTTGCAGGAGCAAGGAAAAATAATGATGAAAGAGAATATGTCATCCATTTATCTTTCTGAGTTCAAACTCTCAGTTATGTTTTATGTATACTTTCTCTGCCACTTATATATATTATGGTAACCATAGACAACTATTAGCTTGTCTAACCATAGACGAGCTTTAGTTTATAATTGTAGGTGCAAAAATAAAGATGTTTTGATGCATCACATCAATAGAAAGCAGGAAAGGCATGTTCACATTTCTGACATAATTAGATTTGGGACATAGAATTGTTAGTTCATGGACTATAAATACTTGTTAGATGAGCAGTGTAGGAGAAAATGAATCTGCTTGTCAGTTAAAAGTAAGTATTTCTTGTCTTACAACACCAAACAATGTAAAATCAACATGAGCAAAGGTTGGTGAGTTATTTTCAATAAATAGCTGTCAACAGATTTTGAAATTATGAATTATGGTTATGACAGCTTTAGCTGACAGAATATACACATATCTGTTCTTGCACAAGTAATACTTGTGAAAAATAAATGGTGGGAATTTTAATTAGTAGTGAAATTATGGTATCTTTGCCACTTTGCCAGTGGAAAGAATTAACCAAATCCAGAGTGTCGGTGGAAACATGCCTTACGTTGTAATTTAATCTCTTGTGTCTTCCAAGTATTTGTGAAATGTACACTTCTCTCATCACTGCTAAAACACTAGAAATAATACAGGAAAATAACATTTCAAATGACAATCTACAACTGTAATTCCTGTTTCAATATATAAGCAAATATTAAAGTGTTATGTTCTCACACATTGGATGAAAAATGCATGAATACATATTGTGATACATATTTATTCTTACTAAGAGTGAATTTAAATGCTACTTGGCCTGCACTTGTTAGTGCTGTTGTCTTGACTGAAAATTAACATGTGGAGGCTGCTATTGCTGGTGGCTGAAGGCTAAACCTCATGCGGAGCAGAATAAAGAGACTGTGCGAAGGAACTGTCAAGCCTAAGGTCAGCTTATCTGTTGTGTTTGTTTCTAGATGAGGAATCTGACAGTGGATGGACATTTTGGAACATGGTCACAGTGGAAACCTTGCACGCACACTGATGGTGCCAGTGTTGGCTCCTGCCTCTGCAGGACGCGTGTGTGTGACAGTCCTGCTCCTCAGTGTGGAGGATGGCTGTGTGAAGGACCAACCATGGAGATTGCCAACTGTTCCAGGTATGCAAGACAATTTCAGGTTCTATCATTTGTGGTTTAAATGTTTTTGACTTCATCAGAATAAAGCCTCCTCTTGAAAATATCCACTGAAATCTACTGGTCCTGTTCTGCACATGAAAGGGCAAATGGGACATAAGAAAGTTTCTCTCAGACTTTGTAGGAAGGAGAATGAGTAAGAGAGCAAAGAGTCATTTCAAATGCTGTGTACCAAAAACCTTGTATTCAAGTAATTTTAACAAAAGATCTGGGAAAAAAAAAATCAATGTTAGATAATATCCAAAGTATGATACTTTTTCTCAGTTCTGTATTTCATACAACCTTCTTTTCTGGAAGTTAGAATGGCTTACTTTATTGGACATCTCATATTACCATTGTAGACCTCCATTTTGCCCTGGAAAAATGTTTTCATTGTATCTTTCAGTTGTATCATGATAACAAGTTCTATTATCAGTCTGTATTGAACTCTTTAGCCACTCTTTGGTCTTCTTCAGGAACTTAATTGCTGCCAGAGAAAAACAGTGAGAACAGATCATTTCAGAGACTCAGAATGCTACATATTTGGAACTGCATCAGAAGTTCACGTGTAAAACATTAAACACATGTATTATACATACTTTAATTGCAAGATGAAACATATACCATTGCATTTTGGTTTTTTTCTTTTCTTTTTGGTTTTTTTTTGGGTTTGTTTTTTTGTTTGTTTCTCACAATCACGTTATGGTAGGGAATAAAACTGATTACATTTCTGCACAGGGTAACTGCAAGCTGTGTAAGTGAAAACAGTCTATTTTTGGAAAATTATTGAAAATCTAACAATCTGTTATATAACATAATGTCAGAAGAATGATAGGAAAGATAAACATGCTGTGAGGTACTGAACAATGAAAAAACAGCTCTCAGGTTAGAAGGGAATTTGGAATGTGACTTGGGACTGGATTCACATTCTACCTTTGTCATTATCACACTACTGTTTTAACATTTTACTTCTGTTAACACTGCTATATTAGTAAGGCCCTGTTTTAACTTTTCCTTTTATGATTAAACATCAAAAGCTCAATATAGCTTAGTTTTATTTTTCTTTATTTCTGTTTGTATTCTACCAGCACAAAAACTTCAAATTAGCCATTTAAAGCTTTGGATAACAGCTGAAGTGCTTTTTTGTTTGTTTTGTTTTGTTTTGTTTTTCCTAGGATAGGATGTGAATTCCTTTTGACATGTTTGGTCTATAATATTTTTTCTAGGGTTTACTGGGGGGGATGGGAGTCCTTTCTAAAAGTTCACAAATGCAAGTTACAGTGTGCAAACTCTCTTTGCTTTTTTGTTACATTACAGGCAAGGTATTGACATATTATCAGAATAACCTGTTGAAATTGAGAACTAATGCATTTTAATGCTTAGTTTAGTGTCATGGAGTAATTTAGGCTGGAAAAAGCACTTCTAACCATTAATAGGCATTGCCTAGTCCACCACTAAACCATGTCCTCAAGTATAACATTTGCAAATTTTTTAATACCTACGGGGTGGTGACACCACAATTTCTCTAGACAGCCTGCTCCAATGCTTGACAGCCCTTTTGGTGAAGGAATTTTTCTTAATGTCCAATCTAAATCTCTCCTGACACAACATGATAACATTTCCTCTCATTCTGTCCCTTATTAAAATCAGTGCCTGGGAGAAGAAACCAACCCCCACCTCATTACAGTCTCCTTTTAGGTGGTTGTAGAGAGCAATATAGTGTCCTCTGAGCCTCCTTTTCCTCCAAGCTTAAATCACTTTCCTTTCAGACAAGGTAGCAAAATTTTACATTTTAATCTCCCTGAAAATCATATGTAATTTAAATCTAGCTTCAGAACATTGATACAGGAGTTTGTATATGTAGTTTACCTAGAACAAAGTGACTCAAAGCAACAAAATATCTTCCCATCTTCATTATTCTTGTGTAAGGAGTTGCTGATTACAAAGCATGGAATATGGAATATCTGAGCACCTTTATTTTGGTTCAGTATTCTTGAAGAAATGGAAGGCAATGCAGTATTAATGACTTCTCAGAAATATTAATAGGCCAGATTCTGCTGTCAGTCACACCTAATCAGCCATTCGCTATGTATAACAGATGACAGAGCCTGAGCTTTTTATTCTACCAGAAATGGAGGCTGGACACCATGGACTTCTTGGTCACCTTGTAGCACCACTTGTGGAATAGGCTTTCAAGTTCGTCAGCGTTCCTGTAGCAATCCAACCCCTCGACATGGAGGACGCGTCTGTGTGGGACAGAATCGTGAGGAGAGGTGAGTTGTCTTTTTTCTATTGTCTGTTGTCTGTTTTAATTTCTTCTGTGCAGCTGTATTCCACAGGATATTTTCTCCTTTATTTGCCTTGGTTTTCCCTGCCCTTTCTCCTTTCTTTTCAATCTCTCTCTTTAACTTCACTGCTGTACAGTACTGTATTCCCATTAACAAGTCTGTGGGTCTGCAGCAGATCTTTCATCCTTTGCTTAGCTTCATCCCTCCCCAGCCACCTGAGAGCTCCTGGTAGTGCCAGAGAATTGTGCTGAAGCAACGTGCTGCTGTCCCTTGAGACCATGAAAATTGTTTCTCCTTGAAAATTGATTTCACTGTGTTTGAATTGTAACTCATCCAGCCTCAAGACCTGGAATTCAGAACAAAATATAATAAGGTCACAGCACTATGTTACTGATGCTGTGAGTCCATTTTTTCTGTTGTAAATGAATTAAGCAATTCTATAACATGGAAGGAAGTTTCAAGGGCTTTGTTTTCTATTCAATAAATATAACACACCTTGAACTCCAATATCTTTAGTAAGGTTTCAAGCTTGATGGGTTTTTAAAAATTGTTTGTGTATATTTTTTAACCCCTGAGAAGATCAAGTTAGCTCAGATTTTGATTTCAGCATGCACTTTTTTGGCATCAGGCTAAGTATTTTGTCACTAGCTCAGAATGTCAAGCTCAGGCCTTTCATTCTATTTTACATGCACCCTAATTACATCTCTAATTTATGTAGACCCTACATGCATCTCTAATATTTGTGTTCACATTTTTTTACAGGAATTAAATATTTCTTTAAATCAAGCTAGAATATATTCAGATAAATGCCAACTTTTGCATGCATTAAGTTGTTTCCAGAGTCATACCATAACACTAGATAGCAGAAGATTAGCATTGATGTGAAAATTTGGAGTCTTGTAAGCCATCCCTTTCAAGAAATATATGCAGATATATTTCCTCCCAATACACACTTATAGCGTGCTTCAGTGTTTCTGTATGGATGATGTAGTATCCTATATTGCTGTTGGATGTAAACTAAAGTCAGTAACCTTTATTAAGAGTTTCAGTGAGGCATTTAATTAAACACCAACTCTAGCATTTCTTCCGATTAAGAGATTCATTGAAGCAAGGTTACATCACACATATATATATTAATGGATCACCAGGGACCCAGTCTTTCTAACTCTTAAATGTAAAGGATCAGTATCACAGAATATATGAATATTTCTCACTGTTTCAAGGCCATGAATATTTACTGTTTTGTTCCAGAGGAGGGTATTTTGTTCTTTTGTAAATTGCTTTCTGAAAATAGGTTGCCTGCCCAAAAAGCCATCACCATCAAACATGGATTGTATCTGCTGTTATTTAGCTCTGTCCCAGCATGAATAAGTTATTGATTTTCCTGAACTGAGAGGTCAGTCCAGGGCAGGACACAATGAGACTACATTAAAAAAAAAAAAAAAAAAGTTCAGTTTGCAGAGATTTTGGGGTGATTGACTGTAGATGGTAATATTAATTGTTCCTTTTAATTTAACATGGAATAAAAGTTTGATAAAAAGTGTCACAGAAATGAAGAAAACCATGAGAATTACTTTTCAATTATACGAGCATTAAGGCAATGGGTGCACAGTAAAAGAAATTACAAACTGGAAAGTGACTTATGATGAGTTGAAATAATAGCAATCCAGAAGGACTGAATTTTGGTGTCCAACAGTTCTGAAGGAACAGTAAGCTTATGTTGCATTTCTTTTGTAGCCTGCAGCTTATTTGTCCTTTCTATCTCCATACAGTTCAGCAGCAATCTGGGATGAATGTGCCTGTGAGTTTACTGCAGGATGCTTTTTCTCTCAGAATTCTGTCACTGTTTCCTGTCTCTTTGAAAGACCCTTCCCTCCCAACAGCCCTGCACCTTTCTCACTCACAGTTTGCTCACAGCTTGCTCACGAGTGAGCTTCCTGCCTCTGCCTTGGTTTTGTTTGTTATCCATGCAATGTCCTGATACTTTAAATTTATTTTTTTAAAGTGCCTTTAATTATTTTTCCAGAGGGTATGGCAAGTTAGGAAATTTTGTTAAAAATTTATAAAGCAGCTAGAGGAATGAGGCATCAGTTATTTGCCAGGATTTTTGTTAGTGTTAAGCCAAGTACTTTGATATATCTTTTCAGAGCTGTAAAAAGCAGAAAGTCCTGGGATATTTGCCAGTCAAGGCCCATCCCATCCCCCACAGCAGGGGAGCAGGGCAAGCCTGGAGATTGGAGGATTGGAATGACCAGATTCAACCAAGAGTCTAGATCCTAGTGATATCATGACAATTAGAAAAGTCTGAAGACCAGGTTGGAAGCTAAACCTCAGTCCAGGGTTGGAATCAGCTTAAATAGAGAACCTTGGCCCATTGATGTGGGCCCAGGGAAATCTGGTTGAGGCCATTAGAGTTTTATGAAGATCCTCATGGCCCTGTCAGCTTGTAGAGAGTTTTGAGCTGTGAGGGCAATGGAGTACCAGCATTTGAAGTAGTATTATTTCACTGTTTCACTCTCATTGAGTTACATCAGCACCAGATGGAAAAAGTTTCTCTGAGCCCATAACATTTAGGCAGGCAGAACAAATATTACATGTGCAGCAACTCCTGAGAAACATCTACTGGTTTTGTATCCAAAGTGCCAAGAAGCAACCTCAGCAACCTCAAACTTCTCAGATTTTTATTTAAATCAACTAATGTTTATAAATAACCTAACAGTTCACTTGTTTGATGGCCCAGCTCAAATGTAAAATGAATATATATTTAGTATTAGTAAAAATTTGAATTAGTTGGTTTACACATTGAGTGCATTTGTCTTTGTAAACGTGCATACTCTAATCACCTTCACACATTCAGGAGTATAAATATAGGATTCAGTTTCCACAGCCATCTACGTGCCAAACTTTGAAACAGCTTCTCAACAAATAATGATTTCAATAGAAATACAGTACATAACTCCATAGAAAGCAAACACGAAAAAGGCATTGCATATCTGAGGTAAATTTACCTCCAGATGTGGATACATATTCAGCTTGAGAGTATTTGTTCATGTGTTAAGAGTTAAATGTTTGTCTAGGATATATTTGTTTTACCTCATGAAAGCCACGATCCTATCGTGGCTAATGCATCAGGCAGCCCTGTGCTTGCTGGCCATTCCCTTGAAATCAATGGTAATATTTGCCAATTTAGAGCATTGAAGATAGGTTTAAACTGTTTCATACTCTGCTGCTAAAAGGGTGTGTGGGAAGGGGGGAAAAGCATTTTGAGAGATAACAGCAAATATTTATATTACAAAGCAAATTCCCCTTCTAGAAATAGGTCAAAAGTGCAGCTGATGTGCATTTACAGAGACTATGGAGAGGGAGTAAAAATAACATTGTAACAAAATTTGCTAATCAGATAACAATTTTCTAGCTAAGAATCCAGATGGAAGACTTCTTGATTAATTCCTTAGGGTCTTAATTTTTTTCATTTTTCCTGTATAAGAAAAGCTCACTAAAGCTGCTGGAAATTCTCTAAATCTTAGTTTATAGAGTCTGTAGTATCCTGTCTTGACATTATCATGTGTGTGTGTGGAGTGAGAATGTTTGTCCTTTCTGTGGAAGATGCTTTAGATATGGCCTCATTAAGTCCACTGATCCCCCTTCTATCTGTGCAGAAATGAGACATTAAATGAGAATCACTTGCTTTGAGTGGATACACTTATCTTTTATTACACAGGAAAGAATAGAAAAAAAATCAAAACAACAAAACCGTAGCAATTAGAAAAGCAAATTGGCTCTAGACAAGGAGTAAATGTTTGAAAGGCCTGAATATTTTGGGTTGTATAAAACAATTAGAAGCAGGACCTACTGTCACATTATTTTGCACACAGTTCTCAGCAACATTCAGCTTTTGGACTTGTTTCCATGAGAAAGGAGCAGCTGAGAGTCAAGTGCCTGCTCTGTGTAGCACTGCTTGTTTCTGGGCAATGTGAACAAGCCCAGTCCCGCTCAACAGAGCAGCTTAAACATCACAAGGCTTTAGGCTTGCTTGCACTCCCAGGGATGTCTTGTCTGCTGGGAGGTGTCTGTTCCCACCTTCCTTGCTTTCTCTGCTCCCTCCTCTTCCAGAGAAGCTCTGGGGCCACACTTCCACAGTGTCTTGGATGGGCATTTCTGTCAGTGTAACAATCTCAATCCAGTAGGGCATGTGCATGTCATGGCCCTGCAGCCAGTCCCCCATACTGCAGTATAACATAGTTCAAAATAACAAAGTGTATGTTTAAATAACATCTCTCAGTGTAATAAAAAGGGCATGTTTATAACCGTCATGCAGTTAGCCTGTAGTAATCAGTTCTGGATAGCAGCACTGAAGCAAATTGAATAAATTGAAATCATACTAAAGGCTGATATCTTTATAGAAACAAGAATATTAATGCCAGTTGCATTGAAATTGTAGTTGTAAAATTTGCAGTAATAGCTGTGGACATAACTGGACAGAGGACATTCACCCTTCCCCCAGGAATGACAATTCCTTTATTAGGGCATTTGAACTTGGGTTCACTTCAAGGGAAATGTGAAGGGTCACTGTACAAAACCCACATTTCTCTAGGCTGTTTTCCATTCTGACCTCACTGCAGTTAGGTTAGGGGAGAGGGCAGTGGTTTCACAGATTCAAGTTTCTTGCATTGCATGTTTTGTTGAATTACTGTAAAATGTTAGCCCTGTGGGTCCTGAGAACAAAATTAAGAGAGGAAGAAAGAGAAAAAGGGAAAAAAGGATTGCTGAGTGACTTGAAATGCAGCCAAGAACAGATATAATGAAACTTGGCTCAAAGCCCCATGCTGTAGCACAGTTCTCAAAGATCAATTGCAGGGATATCTCTAGCTGTGAAAACATACCTGATGTTTTCAGAGGCTGGCTGGCAGAAATGAAAATAAAATTTTATTTGTATACTGTGTTGGTTTGGTTTGTTCTTTTTTGTTTGTTTGTTTTGGTTTTTTGTTTTTGTTTTCCTGAAATAAAGGAAATAAAATGATGGTGTTGACTTTAAAAAATAAGAAGCAAACCAAACCAAACAAACCCCTCCCCCCTCCCCCCCAAAAAAAAACAAAAAAAAAAAACAAAACCAAAAACCCCAAAAAGTTTCCCAATTTGAAGTAGTTTGTATTGAGGTTTTAGGGCTTTTTTTCAGCTGCATCTTTAATTAGTGTTGGATAACAGAATTGCCAGACTTTTGAAGTGCTTACTTTGAAGGGTCGTTGGTATTAGGTTTCTTTTCTGTCTCCTGCTTGAGTGAGAGCGTGGGAGGTCAGGCATACAGACAATAAAAGAGCCACTGCATAGTGGCAGGACTGTCCTCAAAGTGAGATCTGTTATACCTAACTTCAGGTGTTCACGAGTGAATGTTAATGTGTGAATCAGATGTCTGAACTTACACTGTGGTCTGTAGAAATTTAGTCAATACAGGCTGTGGAGAACAATAATTTGTGTCCTTTTGCTGTATATTCCTTAACTTCTTCAAATAAGTCATTCTGTCTCCCTAGTTTGTATTGACAAGTTTCCATTGCCTTTAATGGCCACTTGGATATCTTCTCCCATGTAGCATTTATAGTCAAAGAAAATCAATCTGTACGTTGAGGGGTGTATTTATATGACCTTTGTTTTAGGGTGATATAAATCATATTTTTAACTGGTCTGTTTCTTTCCGTGAGCTGTTTTTCTAGTTAGATGACTACTTCATTTTTAGATAGTTACACTGCACATGTCTTTATTTTAAGGCAGGGCAAGTTCCTTAATTTTACTTCTGCCTGGCTGAATATCAGTAATTCTCAGCTTCATGGCAGATTTGCTTTAGCCTCAATGAGACTCCCAAATTAACTTAGCACATCTTCATTAAGAACTGAAATTATGCAAAATTTTTACTAATTTGACTAAATAAATGCTGTTGTTACATGGGTGTTTTATTGACTGCACGCTCCCAACAAATGATCTAGAAGAAACTATCATAGACATTCACATAAATGACTATATGTGACAAAGAATGTGTGCAGTTGGAGTTCTAGGAGAAGAATATCCAGGCACAGAACATTCCTATGTATATTTAATGACAGCATAATGTGAACTGTAATGTGTGTACCCAAATAACACACTGAAGGATTCTGACACCAGATTCATAAATATTAGGGTTTGGGCATTTTTTCCTTGGTTTCCAGAGGAAAGGTCAATACAAGCTATGAATAATTTTCTTAACACTACAGAAGCAGAATACTAAATGTCATTCCCCTATTAACCCCACTTCCAATCTTTCTATTTTGATGGAGTTGCCAGACCAAATCAAAGTTTGAATTTTAGGCTACATCATATATAATAAATCTACTTTTTGTATGTTACTTACACCACCAATATTATTTTCTGCCCTCCACGGAGTTCCAAATGTTCAAATTCCTTATTATGAAGAATAATGAAGAATTAGAGCTTGCAGATATTGGGGCTTTCTGAAAAGAAACAAAAAAACTCTTGTGGTTATCCTTGTTGAAAATGACAACTGTTCATACTGTCATTTCTCTTTTTGTAGAAAATTAATAACTGGAATATTAGACCCAGTTTTCACTGTAGAATAGTGCTAAGAGATGAAAAAAAATGTTAGAAGGGCAAGAAGACATTGGATTTTGGATTAATGGTTTAAAAACTGAGGAAATACAAATCAGATTGATTTTTTTTTTTCATTCAGGACAGTCAGTATTGTAGCAAGAGCTACCCAGATGCATCCATAAAATAACAGATAATTTCTTCAGGGTTGTGTCTTTCCTGACTATACTGTGTGTTTGCTTTCTCTAAGTAATAACTTGGTGTCCCCTAGTCAGACTTTGCTGATAGCCTAAATCCTTTGGACCTGTGTAGAGGTTCCTTAAAAAGCAGAATATGCTA
This sequence comes from Regulus satrapa, assembly GCA_013396955.1. Lineage (NCBI taxonomy): Eukaryota > Metazoa > Chordata > Aves > Passeriformes > Regulidae > Regulus > Regulus satrapa. The sequence continues at coordinate 89,958 of VWZN01021219.1, forward strand.
TGGCTAGAATTATTGGATGGGACACTCAAAAAATCAGGAATCTAAGGTTTCTACAAAAATTGAAAAAACTCAGATGAAAACCCCGCACATCTGAAGGTACAGTTACAGCAATGACAACTCAATAGTGCTTCCCTCAAGAACCTACTAGATCTCTGAATCTGTTTGCAGCCTACAGGAAAATCCTTCAAAGATTATAATAGCTAAAAATACCCTTTAATAGATAAACTAATAACATGACAAAGAAGTGCTGTTCTTTGTGCCTAAAATCAATTTTTTAGCTTTTATATTGTCCACAGAAGCAGAGATGCTATGAAAAGCAAAAAGCAAATGGAGTATCTGAAGATGGGAGAGATGGATCCTAATCAGTTCTTAGCTGGAGACTGATAAAAGACTGCCTGCATGAATGTTTGCCTTCTGTTGGGTTGACTGCACAGAGAGATAGCCACAACTGGTTTTACTGTAGTAGTCTGCAATCTTGTTTACGTGACCACAGTACAATCTTGTGGCTGTGTTGCATGGATTGTGTAAAGTCATCGAATGAAGCAAACAAATGCTCCACCCACACAACTGCAACTTAAAAAAACCCACTCAAATCTTTAGATGCTGTACAGTGTCACAGCTGTTAGTGCAGGGCTTAATGAGTAGGGAGAGGCCCTTTGTGTAAAATATTCCCATGTATATATATCAATCTGAGATATGCAAATGAAGGAGGTTTTGGGAGAGGTCTTGTCTTGATGATAAAGAGATTCTTTGCCTCCTTATTTCTCTTCTCACAGGTACTGCAATGAGCATTTGTTATGCCCCCCTCATGTGTTTTGGACAGGCTGGGGGCCATGGGAGCGCTGCACGGCTCAGTGTGGAGGTGGGATCCAGGCACGGCGCAGGACTTGTGAAAATGGTCCTGACTGTCCTGGCTGCAGCGTGGTAAGCAATTTTCAGCTTTCTCTTCATCAAATACCTATGGCCATATGCCATGGATGTCTCTATGTCATAGAATCATAAAATCATTTATGTATAAAAGGACCTCTAAGGTTATCAAGTCCAGCCATGAACACAGCTCTGCCAACTCCTCCATTGAACCGTATTCCTAGATGCCTCATCTATGTGTGTTTTAAATACCTGCAGGGATGGTGACTCTGCCACTTCTCTAGGCAGCCTGTTCCAGTGCTTGACAACCCCTTCAGTACAGAATTTTTTTCCTAAGATCCAATCTAAACCTCCTCTGGCAAAACTTGAAGCCATTTCCATCTGTCGTAACACTATATGCTCTGTGCCCATAAAGCATCTATGTATGTCTATCATCCCTACCCCTAACATGAGTAATCACCAGACTGTTTTTTCTCTGTGTTGCTTGTGTGTGCTGAAATCCACACAATTTATCAATGAGAAATATATATAATCAGGCTTTTTCACAGTATCATCTAGAATTTAAGCTTCTTGAGGTGAGTTTGGTACAGCTGAAGATGTGTCATTGCAGGTTTATAGTGGTTTTTGTTTTGTTTTTTTAAATTGTTATCATCAGAGTGCATAGGAACCCTACTAAGAGCCCAGAACCCCAGTGTACCATGTTCTGTACTGCAGAGAAAAAGCCAAGTTTTACATCTAAATACAAAAGGAATGCCTGGAAGCACCAGGAAAGTGCTGAGGTGGGATTAGATAGCAGTAGTAATCTTGGCACAGCAACCTACCAGCTGCCAGGCTTTAAATCTTTAGTGGGATGATTTGAATGAGAAGTGCTTTATCAATACCCAGTTAATGAAGAAAAACATATGGGAAAACACGTAAGGGATTTTTCTTATTTCTGAACAAATAGAAGTGGGTAGGTAAAGATGTAGAAGACTTTTTTTTTTATCTTCACAATTAAACCAGTTTTTACATGTCTTAATTTCAAAGAGACTCTATTTTGAAGTTTGTCATCATCTGTTGTCTGTTTGTTAGATTGGCAATAATTCAATACTAAAGAATGGGTAATTTATTACCTTTTTCTAATTTGAAGATTTTGTACATTTTCCCAGGATTTGTTCTCTTTTAAAAAAATTATTCTGATGATAGAATTGCATTTTCAGTGGATTAAGAACATCACAGAGGCTTATTCTTTTATTTCAGTTGAACTTTAAAGAATTAAACAAATAACTTAGAATTCTATCAGGTTTTCCAAAATATTTCTCTTTTGATAGTACGCCAAAAAAGCAGACATATGGTCTTGATCTATTGTTAAATCCTCCTAACTCACACTGAAAAGAGCACAAACAGAGGGGTTTTCTCCCTCATTTGTTCCTATTTATCCTATAATAATGTTTGTGAAATATAGCAGCATTTTATTTTACAGAGAATCTTCCCATGGAATTAAATCAAAAATACGTGTCTCTAATTTTCTTGGAAAGCTTTATGAGGAGAATAGGAAAATTTTAGTGTAAAAATTTTCTATTACAACTAATTTGAGATTAGTGGTACTGTGGTTTGCAATTTATTAACAGTCTTAGAACATACTCTGCTGCACCACAGAATAGTTACCAGTTCAACTATGGAAATGTAATGGAAATTGAGATTTTTTTTTTGTTTTGTTTTTTATTAATTAGAACATTATTGTGTTGATGGTTTCAAGCTTTGGAGTACACAGTTGTCTTGCTAAAATGTAGGCACCGATGGAAACCCATCCAGTGTAGAAATCCTCTATAAACCCTGGTATTCTTGGAAGACAAAGGACTGTGCTATAAAGTCTGTGTTCTATTTAAGTTTCACTGAATCTGAACCTTTGAGTTACCTGTCTTGACTCAGAGGCTTTGGAGCCATAGCAGGGTCCAGTCCTTAAGTGTAGCTGTAGAAAAACTACCTTATTTCTTCTCAGAGTTTTTTTCATTAATCTAAGAAAGTGCAATCAGAAATATTTCTATGCCTTCTTGTAATTGCTAAATGGATTAAATATTTATATTAATAAATTCTTATGAATGAGGAGCACAAATATGAATCTTGTTGGATGTTCTTCTGCTTCAACCAAAATTTTGGTATTTATATAGACAGTTATTCAAACAAGTTAATATTATAAATTTTTACCGTAGTGAATAAAGGAGAAGTTAATGTGTCTTCTTACTGCTATTTTCCATTCTTTGCTGGTTATAGTGATAGTCAGTCTAGGTTGTGTAAGATATTTATTGAATTTCATTTATTTGAAAAAACTTTTATCCTAAGTAACTCTGAGTACTTGAGAAGCTAAAAAATGTCAGGAAGTGTTGCACTGAAAGTGCTAGTATCTATACTCTCTACTGTTAATTTTGTCTGGAGTAAAAGATGTTGTGAACCAAACATATACCACATGAATTAAAGGCATAGTCGGGAGTAGATTCAGGGACTTGGAGTGCCGGATTCTCTCAACCGTTAAATGATGTCTTTAAACTATAAAGAGACTCTCCAAGTTTCTGGTTTACCTTCTTCAGTGAGGAAGAACTCTGTGAAACCTTCACAACATTTGAGCAGTATGAGTTCCACCTGAATAGTTCAGTGTCTGTGGCCTGTGAAGAGAAGACAAAAGGGTAGAGGACTGGAAAACTTATTATATAAGGAGATAGTAACTATGTTAGGCTTCATTTTGTCTTGAAATGAAGATATTTTTGATGCATCAGAGGTGTAGGATGGATGAAATGTTTTCTTGGTACCCCTCTCAACTGTGCCAGTTCTTTGGCTTTAGAACTTTCTTTTTAGGGAATCATGGGGAAACAACAACAACTGTTTTTATAAGACTTAAGAAAGGGAGTCTTACAGTATGCTTGCTGGAAGTATCAGGGGACCAGATTTAATTTCTTAGGAGAACCTGCCTCTTCTGTTTTCCACTCTGCAACCTGGCTGTGGGACTCCTGTATATCCAATCCTAATCTATTTTTCTGTTCTTATTTTGCAGCTTTTACCATATTAATGGCTATTGTCTGTGTCTGCCTAATGATTCATACCACATAATTTTTAATGAACAGTGTTTCTTCCTTTTAGTTTGATTGTATTGCTTATAGGCTGCAATATCACAGCAGGCAGCTACTGCCTCTGCTTGTTTGCATGTTTGTCATCAGTTGGTTCCTTGACTTAATCTGTTTTATAGAAGATATCAGCCAAGCCACTTGAATATTTTTTTATCATCAGTCAGTAGAGTTCCCTACCATTATTTCCAACTTATTTTATAAAATAATAGTGATAAATCTTTTGATGCATGTAAATATTCCACAGAGAGAAAACCGTGATGGTATATTAAAGATGCATCTGCTGCTTAAGTGCAGCCAATACCTGAAAATGGATGACCAGAGACTTAGGACTGAAGGCATTTTCATTGAATAGAGAAAACCATAAATCAATATGATACAGGAGAATTAGACCATAGAGACTCATAAAGGTCAAAAAGATGAAGTTCAAAATCAAATTCTGGAGTCATGAGGACCTGTCAAAGTCTTTAAGTTAATCAAAGCTACTAAAGAGCTTACAATTGTCTCAATAAGAGATAGAACCATCACAACCAAATTGAAGAGCAGCTTAAATTATTATTACCTGGTAATAGAAAGCTTAAGCAGATCACAAAACAGGTATTAATCTCTCTCAATTAGTGATACGGGCACTAGAGAAGGAACGGTGGAATTTTCTGGACTGTGCTAATGTGACTCAGAGGACAAACATCCGCAGATTTTACAGCCTACTTAGATAAGCTGTATGTTTCTTTCAGAAAATGCTTCTTTTCCCTTGAGAAACACAATCTCACTTGAATTTGCCTCAGGCCAGTAATAAAATAATAACGTTTTTAAAAGAATTATTAATAGAATGAGGGATTTCGTTTGAGGATCAAGTTAGGTGACATGCTTTATGTCTATTTTGTCTTTGTTCTCATTTCAGTCATACTAAGATATACATTAATCTTAGTTTTTGTACTGGAAGACTGGTAAGAGTATATACTTTCCACATACCAGAACAAAGCATGCAGTATTTTGCCATGAAGAAAAAAAAAAAAAAAATTCTTAGAAAAAAATAGCAATTTTTAGCTTGCATTTTTGTTTGTTTTGTTTGGGGTTTTTTTTAAATGTTAGCAATATTGTTTCAACAGCCTGAATTTCTTTTGAACACAAAACTTTTTTTTCAGAAAGTGTATTTGTATTGTACAGTTTTTGTAATTAAAGAGGACTAAAAACAAAAAAGAAAAAAAAAAGTCAGATTTTTTTCCATCAAATTTTAAAGATAATTTTAAGATAGAGGGGTTTCAGAAGTACTTTTTCCATCAGAGACAAAGGTCTATCTTTTTTTACTATCATTACAAAATAAGTTTGAAATTTGTAGTCCCAGAAAAGTGACAAGAAAATAAAATTGTTATTATGCTTTTTATAAATAGTTCTTCATTTCCATTTACTCCATTTGAGGAAAATAGCCTATTGCAAAACCATAAAACAATCTCACAAGCATGATGTATAAGAAATTGTACTATTGATATGATGTTTGCCTACTTCGTGCTCTTTTTTAATCCTTTTTTAATCCTTTTTTTCTTCTGTAATGCAAACTCCATTGGGTGTTAATTGCTTTTTATGTTTTAAAAGTTTAACAAAGTAGAACCTCTCTTATTTTGACATGGCATATGCTACTGCAATTGTAAGCAATAACAAGTTACTTAAAGAGGGTGAAACAAACAAAAAAAACCCAAATTATAATAAATAGTTTCATAAAATGCTAAAACATTTATCAGTGTTATGTTTGCTTATCTTGGTCAGTAATGTGAGTTACCAGCTTGGCATTCATGGTCAAGGTAAATGTGAAATATAAACTGTTTGAACTGATGTGCATATGTATCCAAATGTGAGCTGTTTAAGGTGGTATTTGGGCACACATCCAGCAATCATTTTGCTGTTTCCTTTTTTTAATTTCGAAAAGGAGGCTAAACTGTAAGGTGTTTGCTTTCTTGCTTAGAATAGTGTGAAGCATCCCTTTTTTGAGAAATGTAATTTTGATAGTAACTTAAAACTTAACATTTTTAGCTGCTAGGAAATTGTCTCTACTTCAAACTATTCAGTTCAGCCTGTGACAACTGACACTGACTGCCGTTCTGTTCTGATATTCCTATAGCAAGCTCTTTCAGGGACTTCCAGGTCATGTAAAATAACTTCTTTCATGGATCAATGGTTTGCCAAAGCGAACACATTCAAGAACTTTGTATTGGCATATGTGTATCTGTCATACAGATGATGAATGTTTGATTCAGAAGTCCAAATCATATTTTTAAAAAAACATAGGAAACAAATTTTAGTGTAACTGTGCATAAGCTTTCTCAGGGCTTTGGGTGAAGGCACCAACCAGTGTGTGCCTCTAAGTCAAGTGACAGCTGAATGCCAGTTAGGGGAGTTGTACTGATCAGAGATAGGAGACCAGATTTCTTTCAGCCAGGGTTTACACCATGTTTCCTAAAAACACCAGGTACACTGGAGCGTGTCCAGTCTCAGCAGATTTTTTTTCAGCTTTCAGCAGTTCTTGTGCTGTAGATGTAGTTTTCATTATTGTTATTTAGTTTTTATACTATATCCCCACCTCTATGAGACCCCGTGTTTGAGTTGTGGTTATTGCTGCCTCTGATAAGCACAGAAAAAGTACGTGAAACCCCCTTCAGTCTGTGCACAGCAGGCACAGTGCTGGGCTCAAGGGCTCACTGTTAAGAGATGTGAACTTCTACTTTCCTTTGACTGGATAAGTTTTGAATGTGAGTGGAAAAGGAGAAAAATAGGAAGAAAGAAGCTTGGATGCTGAAGTTTTGTCTTGTGCTGATTTTAAATGGAATTAATGAATGAAACTGAAACTGGAGGATATTTCCTGAGGACTTATGCTTCATGGAGCCTGAGTTTTTTTCATTGCTATAGACCTATACCATACAGTTATCTCTGGAAAGTAATTCATAACTGTCACTGAAAACTAAAAACCAGAAGAAAAAGTAGATGGCTTAGTTTTAGCTTAGTTTTATCAAGTAATAGGAATTCCAGGATAGGTCTGTTAGGTATTCTTACTCTTCTGCTCATAAGACACCCACTTCCCCCTTACAAATATGTTTGATTGGAGAGTGGTCTTAGAAGACAACAAGGAATTGGGACAAGTTGCATGAAAACCGTAGCCTGGTAGAGGGGAAAAAATGAACTTAGCTGTAAATCTGTCTCTTAATGTAGAAACTGAATCCATTGCTTGGTCCAAGTAGTGTCAGGTGCTGGTCATTGACTTTACACATCAGCACACATGGTGTTTGGGGCTAGACACTGCATCTCTTAATTTTTAGCAGTTGGACTGTTAAATCCCACAGGCAGGAATATGGGAAGGGAGAGAGAGGATTAAATCGATCAACTTAAAAGACTTGAAATATACTAAATCAAGCTTCAATATTTCCAGTGTTTGTGGATCTAGCTTTTTGGATGGGTTGTGTAGCCTTATTTGGTACATAAGTAGTATTTCCATGAAATCAGAATTGACACAAATAGGGAAAGGTGTAAAAAAAACCAAAAACCAAAAAACCAATCAACCAACCAACCAACAACAACAACAAAAAAAAAGGAAAATCCTGGAGTATCCTGGAACTCTTGGAACAGCTAAAACTCTATTTAATATAGGTGGTTTTTTTCTTCTGTAAAAAAAAAAAAAAAAAAATCAAACCTCTAGACCAAATTTAAGGAAAATAAAAAATCAATGGAGGTCATAATAGGCTGCTTCACCTGATCTCTGATTTTCAAATTGTTAAACACCTCCAGGGTAAAACATACTTCTGTAAATAGAAAGTGAAGTGCAGTCCCTTAGGATATTTCTAATATAAAGCACTTCATATCTTTCTGACATTTTTCTCTAAGAAGATAAAAGGGGTTTCTGATAATCAAAATGGAGCAACTTCGAAGTAAATTATATTACATTTATATTTACATAGAGTTATTATTAGCTTATATATCTCTGTTATATTGATGTTAGCTTTATCCATCTTTATCCACTGGACATACTAGTGCTTTGTCCCAGAAAGAGAAACATCAGATTATTGGAAGGTTACTCTAGATCTAAAGGAATGCATTTAGACAGATTTTACTTATAAACTTTTAGTAATTTTGGAGGAAAAAAATTGGATTATATTTTCTGGTGACCACAACTTTTGGGGCATCATCAATACAAAAGTTGATTTGCATGTCATATAGGAGGGTCTAGATGTCTTTGAGGGCTGAAGTAATAGAACTGAAGAGTTTTGTATCATAATTGTGGTAATGAATTTACCAGAAGCTCCTGCTTTCACCTTGAAGCACAGCAAGGAACAGGACAGGAGAATGACCCTTGTGTGTGAGTTGCTTATGATTATAGCTATAAGCCAGAATGTTTGTGCAGTGGTGGAAAAAAAATAGATTCAGTTATAGCATTTAGGAAGTTTCAGCAAGATATTCCCAAGGGAGACAAAAAAGCTAGTCTGAGGATTCACATATAAACTAATCTCAGAAGAGATGATTGTAGCAGTCTGGACTGAAGCTGGATAAGATCACAGTTTTTGTTTCCCATATTGCAATAATGTGACTTCTCCAACACTGCTCTTATCTTCAAAGCTGATCTTATTTTGAAGCTGAATTTATCTGACAGTTTTGTGTCAATGACTGAAGTCATGAAAGCTCATTATGATTTCATCTACAAATTTCAGTCACTTACATTATAAAGATATGTCGTTGCTAAGTATGGAGAAACCTTAATTTTACTGAAGTCAGTTCAGTAGTAACCTTCACTGTACAGTTGCAGTTAAAATGGGAAAAAAGGGTTCATGAAGCATGACGTTAAAATTACCTCAGAAACCTGATAGAACAGTTACGTAAAATTGTTCTTACTGTTCATGCTTACTGTTCTTAAAAGATATGGCCCATGGTGGAAGTGGTCTGAGCCCAGGAAAGTGTTCCAAAGAAAGGGAAAAGCCTGGGATTCTTGTAAATCAGAGTACACAGGCTTGTAGTGTATGAAGGACTAATATATAAATTAATGACAGGTTTAGAGATGGAACATTGGGGTTTATGTGTACTTTATACTGTAGTATACTGAGTTTTAAGGAAATATGAAGCCAGTGAAGTGAATTCATTTCTATCCAGGGCATTGTTAAATGATGTAGCTTGATGCAAGAAATTGTTGAGGCTTAAATCTTAAGAACCAATAAAACTGCACACAACTAAAATTGTGGATGAAGGATGAAGTAGAATTATAATAGAAAAAAAGAAAAAAGCATAGTCAATCAAATTTTAAAGTTTTAAATATTTTTCCTGAATATTAACAATCATATTTAGAGCTGTGCTTTTTTGCATTCTGCTTATTTCTGTGCTGCTGTTTGACAATAAACAGGGAAGGCATGTCTGATCTAGAATGGCATTTCCAATGTTCCTCTTTGTGAGGGAGTGTTGAATCAGTTTGCAACAAATTGTCCCTCTGATTTGTTTTGTTCCTTTTAGGTTTGATCACCTTTATTTAAAATGGCACAGTGCAAACACAGTAATTGTGTTTACACATTTTATACCAAAAAGTCTGCTCACATGTAGACCTTAACACAAAGCAGAGTTTTGTTTCAGTATTGTTCAATTTGACCTCAGTAAATTGAGGGATGGATGAAGCCTGAATAAGTAATATGCACTGTTGCCATTTATAGCTTCACTAATGCAGTAACTCTTAAAGAGTGCAAGACTGATTTGTTAGAGGCACTGACTGACAGCAGTCCTTAGCCATCTGAGTGCAATTAAATGGAACTTCATCCAAATTAATTATATTTATGTGCCAGCATTTATTTTTGCTTAGTCTCATGGCATTATAGTAATTTTTTATTTATTTGGCTTTGATAGGATTCTAATTTTCATTGAAAATAGTATCAGGCAGTCCTGTTCTTGCAGAAGTTATATGCAGTTGAGAAATAATTTTTAAAAACATCAGAATATTTATTGATGGAATTATCAAAACTTCTTTTTTTTTTTTTTCCTCTCCTTGGTTATTTCCATTCTCCCTTTCACATTAAGTTGTTGAGTTAGAATATTTCTGCACTAACACTGCAAGCACCAAGTAAAATGCATTTAGTTATTCCAAGCCTCTGACATTGATCTTGAACAAATATGTTCACCTCAGAAAGCCTTTATAAAGGCAAACATACATTTTCATTGTGTTTATTTATAACTTCCTTTATATCTTCAGGATTATATGACTCAGCCCATTGCAACATTCTGAAATAATAATATTTAGATCTGAATATTCCAGTAGATGGAATTGTATTCTTCTTGTCTGAGAATATAAACTCATGCAAACATTGAGTGCATTTGCCAAAATACACAGTGATTTGTCCTTGCAGGTTGAAGGGCAGGATGAAGTGTCACAGTCACCCTATCAAGACTCCTTTTGTTACTTGAAAGCAGCATCATGCTGCAGATTTCTTTTGGCTAGAGAAATGCAGCCAAAAATAAAAGTATTAATCCTTCCAGAACAAAGTCTTTTTAATTCAACAGTACTTGTTATTTCATCTGAAACATCAGAAAGCTGAAGTCATAAAACCAGGTGTTTCAGTTAATGTTATGAAAATCTCCAACCTTTTTACTTATAACAATTTCTAGCATGAGAGATCAGTGAAAAAAGTTAATACCTTGTAAAGATACAGGGGTTTATTTATCTATCATTTGAAATTTGTGATGCCCCTTCATAGACTGGGACTGGTCCAGAAATCAGATTAGCCCCAAAATGCAGTTTTTGCTTTGCCTTGTCAGAGAGGCTCCAGATGGAGAAAAGCAGCTATAGACTGTACCTGTATTTTTTTGGCTGATTCCATGGAAGGACAGATTCCCTTCAATCTCTTTGCATTTTAAATTGATCTCCAGAAGGAAAAGTGGAAAAAAAAAACAACCAGAAGAGCAGAGCTGACCTATGGTACTGTAAATACTTTGCTGGCTACACAAGCTGGATTGCCACGCAGCAGGTCAGATACGAGACTCTTACTCAGCCAACATCTGTGCAGTGCTCAGCATGACACTCTTCTGCCTTACTGCTCTGTTGCTCAAAAGCAGCCCCATCTTTAGCTCATGAAGATAATTTATGAAGGTAGTGGCAGACTGCAAGATTCTTTATAAAATGCCATTTACCATAAAAGCCATGTTCGTGCTTTTGGGGACATTGTATATGGCTTTGTCAATTTACTGCTCTGGTAATGTAATACAACTGTGGATATACCACTTATTAGCAAAACTTCAGTTTTTTCACAGCTGAGTTAATTCTGCCACAATTCCCTCTATAGAAACTCTATGAAAAACATGAGAGTTAGTCAATAGACCCACATATCTTGGCATTGCCTGACTTAGCAAAGTATTTTCACAATCTTGGATAATATTAGCAAGCAGAAATACAGAGAGTATATCTGGCTGTTACTCTACCTAGAAAACCTGTAATTCTGCTTTAAGCTGAAATGAAATATGTTCAGTCTGTTTAAAGCGTGAGAAGAGATTCGTTCAGAAGTTTCTGAAATTTTCAGGAAGTTTTTCACAAAACTGGAAATATATTGTATGTTTTCACATAGGAACACATCAACCTCTTTGCAAAGGCACTAAGCTCCCTATTAAAAATATTTAATTTATGTATTCTATTCCTTACTGAAAAGCTTATCCATAATCCCAATGCACATATTGAAGCATTTGTGTGAGATAGCTTGACAGAATGAATATTTTGTTAAAGAGTTTTAAAGTACTTAGAAAAAGAAGTAATAGCAGTGTGTATTATCTTCTTCTGGAATGTAGGGCTAAAAGGAATATTAGACATATAGTGAAATCTATCATCAGCAATTTTGTATGAAGGGTAAAAATGATCCATTACACAGAATGCAAGGAAAAAAAGCAACTGGTGGATTATAGGAATTAATCCATCAAAAGTCTTGCTGGGAGTCATATGAATGTAATTTTGGGAAGAAAAGAAAAAAAAAGGTAAAAACTGCAATGTTCTTTGGTATCTCTAGTTAGGGAAATGTTTTCACTTCTTTCCTTTGTTTTCAGAATTACTGGTGGGGTTTTTTTGCTGGTTAGTTTTCTAAGTAAAACTGGAGAAGTATAATAATATGAATGCCCTATCTGTAAAGAGAAAACTGACTCTCTGTTATGGTCCCAAGAAAACTAACTAATGGTGTTGTGAACATCACAGGAAGAAAAATGTGTTAGAGCAGAATTTCCTGTGTTGTGAGAGGCAGGTAGCGTGAAGTGTAGAGAAGGAAGGAAAATCTAAATAATAAGAGTGCAAGATTTTACAAAAGTATTTGTCCTTCCTAAAGCTACGGAGGAATTTTGCCTAATATAGTCAGAAAAATAGAGATGAAATTCAACTATTGACCTTTTGCCTTTTGTGAGGTAGGTAACTTTGATTTTTTGGGGGAAATTTATTGATGAATTTAGTTCTTAGAACTGCATTCTCCCTGCAGTCCCAGCCTGATTAACAGCACATGGTTTTTGAACTTTATACTCACCCTTTCCTTTTTTTTCCCTCTGCAGCACGCCCTCCAGAGTGCTGGTTTTATATTTTGAACATAGGTGTCATCTTAGGTACAGTACTTTCCCTGCTGTTGAATCAGTTTGGCCACACAGGTTTACAGCACAGACCATGTTGAACACCACTCACTGTGAAAAACTGACCATTTTCTCCTCTCTTCCTTTTACCATCTTTTAAGCAGTTAATTATCAGCATAATAGATTTTCATTTAGCTTATGGCTGCATGTCTCCTAAGAGGGAATAATTCCTTAGAGATACATTGTGAAATGTCTTTCTGAATTCAAAGTAAACTGTATCAGCTTACCACCTGTTGACTCCTTCAGAGTTTCTGATAAGTTCATAGCTTCCTTTTAAAGAAAAGCAGAGTATATAATTTTGTTCTCCAGCAGATAATATTTGTTCATGTTTCACTAATTTCATGCTTCATTAGGATTTCCCTGATTTGCCCAATTCAGATGTCATGCTCATTTTTTTAGCTCCCCTGAACTTCCTGAAATATCTTTTAAAGCTGATGTCACATTTAGCGTCTTACAAGTTTCAGATAGGAAGGTAAATTTAAGCAAGAAGCTGTGTGTCACTAGTAAAGTTTTCTTATTTCTGTTCCTGTAGTTACATTCTTTGGTGACATATTTTGCTCTTTTTATCTGCTTGTGCCGTCATGTGTTCAACTAGCACAGACTGCTGTGGTCTTGCCATTTCTAAATACCCTTTTGTATGCCTTCACAGTCTACTGGGCCTATAGACTCTAGCAATCAAATCTGTCCCTAGTGTTTTTGAAGTAGGACTGCATCATAGCCTTTCAACCTCACAAAGTATCTCCATGAATTCTATTCTAGCCTCTCTCATTATGTTTTTACTTTTATTATCATAGATTCAATATTATTTCCCTTCATTCTTTTTTGTACCCAACTTCAGCTTTTTGCAGGGCAGTGTCATTTCCCCGCTGTTTAGTTTTGAAGATTTTTTTTCCTTTTTTTTCCCTTCCTCAGATTTCTTGATTGGCAGCAAGCATTTGCTCTCTGCCTCTAAAACACTGCCCCTGATGAGCTTTCCTCCCCTGGTGCTCTGCTGGGTCACACCCCTCTGCAGGTCCCTCATTAATGGTTGTACTGAGCCCAGCTATCCTCTTTGTTCATTTGTACTGTAGAGGAGGGGTCAGGGGCTAGCCCCCTAATACTTTTCTCTTGAGAAAAGTCACCTCTCAAGGCAGCGGAATTCAGCAAAGACAATTCTTTTTAAGTTTTCTGGGGAAAAAAAAAAAAAG
>VWZN01021219.1:117399-175646 GCA_013396955.1 Regulus satrapa
TTCTGGTTGTCTTAAATTTTACTGGGTTCAAGTGGTGACATCCCCAGCTTCTCATCCCCCGCTTTTGGGGGTTCCAACCTCACAGTGGAGCTGCTAGAACAAAAGGTGTGTTCATTTTATTCCTGATTGTAACACTGCATACAAAAGCACAGACAAGGTGGAATTTAAAATAAGATTCCTGACTATGAACAGGAGAAAACGACCTCTGGACACCGATCTCCTAAGCAGCAACTTACCTGNTCCAGGAAAAAGAGATTCAAATCTACCCATTAATTACTTTTAATTTGCCCTTCACACCAGTGGAGATTTTTTGGATTCTTTTCTTTAAAATACACAAAATTGAAACAGAAAGTTGTGTGCAGTCAGTATTTGCAGCCAAAACCCACATTTTTTTGGTTCAGAAGAAACTTATTTTCCTCCCACTGTCAAACAAAATATTTTTAAAAACCCATTCTGGACACAACCTCCTGCCCTTACTTAAGATTGGTGCAGGACTCCATCTGCAGTGAGCAATCCTCTCAGCAGTTCTGGTTCCATTGGAATCAGTAGAACTCCTCCTAGGGATGTCAACTGGAACTAAAACACTGCTTACAAACCAGGATGTCTGAGTGTGATTAAAATACAGTGGGGATCTCAGTAACTCTTTTAGGGTTTGTTTTCCAAGTATAGCTGTGAAATTTACAGGGCAGAAGATGTTTTGTTTAATGGACTGAAATTAATGGGGTTTGAGTGTTCTTTCATGTCATGCTTTTGGAATAGCAAAATTACACTTGACTAAGGTATATATAATGGTGTTTGGTTGAAGAACCTGGCTTTTTAAGCTGTGGAATAAATATAAATATGATCAGAGACTTATCTTTTGTTTGTTTTAGTTTAAAAATGCTTATTTAAATAGACAAGATGTTATATTTCTATAGTAAAAATAAATGAACCATTTCTTTTTTTAAATTCAGTTGGTCATTTTTCTGTGGGTTTTTCAACCATGGGAAGATAAATATTATCTATCTTTTGGTTTTGGAGAGAGGGTTGTATTAATCCTTCAGGAAACTTACATTTTGATGTGTAGAAAAAGAAGTCCCTTCTGGGAACTGTTTTTTTCTGGAGTTTTATAACCCTGTTGCATTTGGTTTGGTCTTTGTTTTGCTTGCATGTGAGAGCTATCCTTTCTTTTAACTATGTATTACTGTGGCAAACTCAGAGACTGAGAGATGGCTGAGAGACTGAGGTTCTCATATCTTACAGCCCTGTCTTGTCTCAGGTGACAGACGTCCTACACCATTTGATTTATGAATCAGCAGCACTCTTCTACTGGTATCCTAATGCCTGAAGAATTATTTTGGGTTAGTTGAATTGAAGTTGAGAGTGATGGAACAAAAGCAAAAATTTCTAAGTATTTTTTAATCAATGTATTATTTGGTGATTAAAAAAAATATTTGAGAACTAATACAATATATTGAAAGAAAATCATAAAAGATAACTCTTGGACTGAAAATATTTATATGCACTGTCAATGTTAGTTTACCTGCTTTGTCTGTCACACAAACAGGTGGGAAAGAAAAACACAGATGAGAATTAAATAAAAGAAGTGCATTCTACATAGTCATACTATATGCATCAAAGAAATAAGAGCTTGTTAGGAGAAATCCCTCCATAATATAAACATATAAATGGGAATAGAACTCACTATCTGAATTCTGGTTTTAATGAAAAAATTTGTACTTCAAATGTGGATAATACTTCGGTCTAATTTTTTTTTAAAGGAGATATCAGAGTATTATGCTTTTTGATTAATTAAAATCAAACTTTTACTCAGTAAAACATAAAGTCTCAGAGATTCTCAAATTGTTTAGATATTTGACTAAAGTAGCTATTCAGAGGCAAAAAAAAAGGAGTCAGTTCCATGTCCTCCAGGAGAAAACAAGTGAGTTTTGTTGTTTTGTTCAGTGTTATTTAACAATAGTCCCCTCTAGTTTGAAATTACATTTGACTTGTCTTTTTCTAAAATAATATAACCAAATAATTCTAAATAAGTCTTTGTGGAAAACATGACATTAATTTTTTTTTTCCACAGTGCAAAAATACTAGGGAATATTTTTACGGATGGATGCAAGGTATCTGCTTAATAGCATAATCATTATCTATTATTTCAAATATATTATTATTTCAAATTATTGGTTCTGTTTATGATGCCTTTTGTCATATTACCACCAGCATTCTTCATAATAACTTTAATTTAAATTTATCATTTTCACAGACATGTATTTTGTGAGTTATGTATTTTTTGCATATTTTGTATTAAATTTCCAATGATCTCAAAAAACCTGCCTTTTTGGAAGCTACTAAACTAAACTAGTAAACTAGTAAACTAGGCTACTAAACTGCCTACTAAAGTAATCTTTTACTGCATTTCTACCAGGTATAGCCAGGCCTAAATTCAACTGTCTCCACTGGCTAAATCTAGTCTAAACTAAAAGCCACAATCTGTTGAATTAGACCACAAGTTTTAGAACTACTTGCAAAGAGAACTTTGAACATATGTTTAAGCTTGAACTATTGCTGTGATATTTTTGGAGTCTGTAAATAGCCTCAAGTAATTATTCCTCTGAGTCCACAAGCATACCGTAAGGACTAATGTGCATAACCCATCACTTGAGCCCCTGAAGTATTTCTCTGAGTATCTAGAGAATCCCTCAGGACAGCTTGATGCCATCTTTCCCTTCAGTCCATGTGGAATGTCAGAGGTGGAGTTTAGCAGCTGCTGTCTCAGTTCCTCTCAGCTGCTCTGTGGAAGCAAAGTGGTTCAGTGCTTTTCTAGCTCTGTCTTACCACTGAGATGAGACCTCAGTGTTGTATCTGAGACATTTATTCATCTGAGACATACATATGGTTACTTGATTAATCAGCCCATGATTCTAGCTGGTAGACTTGCTTTGGAGAGAGCCATATTCTTGAAATCCCTCTTGGGTAAATCGTTCAAACATTGGCCAAGGTGATAAGAAGAGGATAAACCAAGCAGAGGTATCAGTTTCCATATTCCCTCTCTCTTCCCTCTCGAATCTTTCCCCTTAGACTGTCTTCATGCTAGCCGCACTTAATATATCCATGTGTAATCTGAATTATGCCTTTTCTCTTCCCCTTTCCTTACTTTCACATCTAAGGCAATTCAGAGCAAGTTCATTGCCCTGCTTTTACCAGAGTTTTCAGCATCAGACCACATCGATGTTCTCAGCAATCACTGTGTGGCTTTTGATTCCTCTGTGGCAGACATGGTAGTCAGCAGAGCAGTGCACCACTCACTTTTTGTGAGAGCAACCAGTGGGCTCTGCCAGGTCATTATTAATGCCAGAACTCCATTCTGGAGTTAGTCCTCCATTGTGGCAATAATCTTCTGAATTTTCTCTTGGAGAGATTATTTACTGCTGAAAATATTTTAAGGTTAAACTATACGTACTTTTGTTTCCCCAACTTTATGGGCCTTTCATGGTTATTATCCAGTGGTTGAATAGACAAGAATGTCAGCAGTCTAACTTTCATATAAGCTATGCAGCAAGCAAGAAGAGAGGAAAAACTAACAAATGGTGTTCACAAACACCCTTCAGGAACATCTTTCTTTCTATGCTGGTAGCAGCATAGGAGAATGCTGTCTGTCAGGGTGTGTGAAGGGACTACACATCCTGAAGCATACTGAACACTGCCAGTCTGTCTTTCTAGAGGCAGGGGGGCTGATGTGTTCATCTCAGAATTGTGTTAGCAAAGCAACATTCAATACATTGCCACTGAATTAATTTTTCCTCTATAGCTATATTTATTTGACAAAGGGTTCATTACATACCTCACATATTCTGTTTTACATGACCCTCACCTTTCTATGCCATGTCTAATAAAGAAAGCCCTCATATTTCTAGCAGCTTTTGGTTTTGACTCAAAAATATCAGCACAAAAATCCATAGCAAATTGTGAGCAAATTTATTTAGTGAAATAAACATTGTAGTAACTACTATACTGGTTGATTTTTTCCTGCTTACTTAATAATAAAAAAGAGTTTTGGTTTTGAGATGTTTGAAAGTAATACAGCATGTCTTCTCTTCCAAGACATTTACCTTTGCAACAGAAATTAATTTGATTCAGAAAACTGAAACGTGACAAATGTTAAATGGATTAAAAGCTGGTTCATTGACAAATTGAAAAATGTGGTGCCAATGGGCCATTATAAATTACTGAGATGTGTCTAGTAGAGTCTGCCTGAAATCAGTTCTTGGGTCAATAGTACTTAACATTTTTATCAACAATCTAGACAGTGATATAAGACATTTTCAGTAAAGCTTGAGCAGGACAGAGATTGGTGAGGTAGTAAATAATATGTTAGATAATTGCAGAAACTAATAAAACATATTTTAATATTGCCAAATACTAGCAGCCTCTAGTCTGGGATAAAAACCTATAGGCAGTTGTTGAGCTGCGATTTCGAAAAGGACAGGTTATCAAAGATAATTGGGTCTACTTAGACTCTTTGTACAATGTTGTGGAAGGAAAAAGCACTAATGCAATAATTTGCATATTAAAGGCTGACTGTCAGTCAAATTGTATGATGATTGGCTTTGCATGATGTATTGATGAGTGCTTCTAGAATGCCAAGTCAAATTTTGGTGCTAAGTCTTAAGGAAAATGAGGAAATAGGACAAATGGAAGACATGGGGGTGCAAAGGACCTGGAGATCAGGTTTTAAATCCTATGTGGGTTTTAAAAGTTGAGCTTAGTTTATCATTATGTATGGGTATTTGGGGTGAAAATCTGTTTGTAGGTTTGAAACAAGAAACACTCTCAGCATCATTGATAAAGGCACAGCAAAATTCAGTGACTGGAAAATTAAATTAAGAGGAAAATGCAGCCTCATATTAACTTGCAGTTTATGTTAGCTTTGCAGATTACTAAATAGCAGAACAGCTGATCTGGGGAGGTGACAGACTCATCAGTGCTAGACGTCTTAAAAAAAAAAGAAAAAAAAAGAAAAAAAAGAAAGGAGACGGAAAGATTAGATTTAAAGATTTCTTTTTTTACAGTTCATGGGTTGCAAGAACAGTCATACATGTTCTGTCCTAAATCTAAAACATACCTGATTTAAATAGTTGACTCCTGAGGAGATGTGAAGAAATAACTCTCCCTGTTGTACCTAGGACATAGTTTGCTTGTTTTTTGCTGTCTTCTGAGCCAGAAAGCAGACCAGGCTGACACTCAGATCCCAGAAAGGTTGATCATCTTGCGTAAATGGAGCCTGAGTATGACTTGTGGTTGCTATAGAAGTGATTCACAGGTTTCAAGGTAGGAAGGAACTTTGCACAGCCCTCAGGAGGAAACAAGAGTAGTCTCACTGAAGCATTTGGGCTAAGAGCCCTTCATTTCTGAAGTAGCACAGAACTGTGAAAGCACAAGTCTCTGTGGCCTGAGAACTGGAGAATCCTGAACATGATGGTGGGTTCTCTGGTATATTGCTGTGTTAGTGGGACAGGGATGTCTGGGAAAGATTTTTTCCAACTCTAATGGATGGAATAATTAGAGAGGCTTTAAGACAATAAGCTTCTTTTAGATTTGAAATAGCAATGTCGGCTTTAAATTAAAATATGGGTTGAAAGTGATTGCTCTAAACCTAATTGGGTATGTTCATAAGTTAGACTATCTGTGAGAAGAGGTAGTGGACTGAGGAAAGTATGAGATAAAAAGGGCATTATCACCATGGGAAGGAGAGAGGCAAGTAGTCTATTGTTTGTTGGAACATGTTGGTATCAACTGGCATACAGATGAAGGAAGAAGGATGTTTTACTATATGACAAAAAAAAATTTCTTCTTATATTTTTAATATTTAGTTAAAAGTTTAGTATAAACTTTAGTAGATTCCTTTTCAGAAGGAGCTCAGTTTCTCTCCAACAGGCAAGACGTAGAGAGAAAATTTAGAAGTTTTCCCATTGATGCCTATTTCTTTTCATCTCTAATAATTTGTCTGAAATTTATTCTGATATTCAGTAGTTGTTTAGTTTCATCCATATATTTTACAAAGAATTTGCATCAGATTACATATATTTTGTTCTGGAAAATTAATAGGCAGGACCTACAGACCTTGATGATACTCATCAGAAGACAAAGATTGTGGGGCTTGAGAATACTGACAAGTCTGCATTTGTGAGAATACTGGCAATTCTGCATTGGTTTCTTAAATGTCATCTGTTTCTTTTAGTGCCTATCACTCCACAGGGAATTTGCTTCTGAAGATAGGTTTAGCAATTCTGGAGCTATGAGTAACATGCACCTCAGGGAGCCAGAATCTGTAATAGAAAACATATTTTATCTGTTGTCCCTTTTGAAGTATGTAAGCAATATACAAGATGGACAGTGGTTTGCTTATTCATATGCCACTAGATGTTACCAAGGAATTATTTGCCAGTTTGTGTCATGTACTTGCAGTTTATCAGAATTCTTCATAATTAAAAGCTTTAGCAGATTTAGCTTACTTGGGTCTATTAATTTATAAAGGATATGCTTTATTATGGTACTTAGAGTGTTTGGTTTACTCTTTTTATGGATGTGATAGATCTAATGTGTAGTAGTATATTATTGCTTTTAGCAGTGTGGTACTGTGTGTGTACTTTGCATAGAAGCTGAAAATACACTCTCAGCTTGAGACCGGTATTAAAAGTTCATTAATGATCAATGCTATTGGAAATGTTGAAAAAATATCAGAAGATTTTTTTTTTAAACTATTTTCTTTTTTTTTATCTGTTTTGAGTGTTTCTGGGGTGCTTTTAAGGCTGTATTTGACGATTACGTTTATGATGACCTTTTCCTTTCAGGAATATCAACCCTGTAACACCAACCCCTGCCCAGAGTTGAAAAAGACAACTCCTTGGACGCCTTGGACGCCGGTGAACATTTCAGACAACGGCGGTCACTACGAGCAGCGTTTCCGGTACACCTGCAAGGCGCGCCTGCCTGACCCAAACCTGCTGGAGGTGGGGCGGCAGCGCATTGAGATGCGCTACTGCTCCAGCGACGGCACCAGCGGATGCTCGACAGACGGTGAGCAAAGCGAGACGGGCTGGAGGTGCCCCCTGCTAGTGCCATGTCTGCAGTTCCATTTTCAGCACAGGGTGGAAGTTTCTGCTTGCTGGTGTTTTTGTGTAACAGAGCTGATAATGGAAAGGAGGACATACTGATCCCGGTAGGGAACTTAGCCTGTATTTCTTCGGGATGTAGCGTCATCATTCAGACTAAGCAAGTGTTTTTCACTAGCAGTTATGAGATTTGCCCGGTTATTTTAATTCTCTTCACAATAATTCTGTTCTTGTAAGATTCTGTTACCCCTTATATTCCCCTGAACTTTTATTAGGGGTCAATTTGTGCAACGTTAACATATTTCTGGAATATTTTACTAGCATGTGGGATATTCTAAGAAGAACTTTTGCTCAGCAGTTTGAAAGTATCAACTGTAAGATTCATACATGTGTTTAAATAAATAAGGAGTTTATGAACTGGATAATTTTGATGATAAAAGTTTATGTTGTGCTTTTGCTAGCAATTTAAAGCTCTATTTCTGGTATTAAAAACCAAACTCCTTAAAATTTTTTTCAATTTAGTTCCTTTAAACTGTAATTACTTTGTTTCAGAATTTTCTTATTTTCCTATCAGTAATACACAGTTTTGTGTATGGATAAAAAAATTAAAACCATGAGAAATTGTGACAGCTATTCTAATTTTATTAATGCATTTCATTGATGATCTAGTTTTAATTGTATATATCAGTGTATCTTTTAAAGTATTGTATTTTAGATATATAATCTAAAGATATTGATTTATTTATTATTATATTTTAAAATTTATAGGCCTGCTTTCCTGCATAGCTTTTTGTATCATCACTAGACCCAGGTTAGCTTAAAAAAAAAAAAAAAAAAAAAAAAAAAAAAAAAAAAAATTATAACTGAAAGCATTTGGTTTATCTGACACCACAAAGAAAGAATAGTTTCTGAGTCCCTGGACTTTCTAATTCTCACTAGTTTTCAGACAGACCAACTATTGTGAAAGTCAGTTTTAAGCTTCTGCCTGTACTGGGTTTACGTGTTAAGGTTTTGGTAGCAGAGGAGGCTGCAGAGTTGGCTTCTGTGATAATATTCTAGAACCTTCCATTCTCCCCTCTCCTCCCCACCCATCATCCCATACAAAACCTTTATTGTTTCACTTGACATCTGTGTCTTTTTGGAGGGGGTAGGATTTTAGTAATTTTTAAAAGAAATATATAGTAGGGAAGTGTGTGAAATCATAAAACAAAACCCATGATACTCCAGATAAGACTTTAGTCATAAACAGAGTTTTGTATTTTATGTCATTCCCATTTCAGATAATCTACAGTGTCAAATGTTGGGGCCATTTAGGTCTGGATAACAGGGCAGATTTTGGCTTGGAGCAGCTCTTGACACAAGAGTTTCTTCTATTCTGTTTTCATCCAAACAAAATTTCAGACTTGTATTGAGCAAAGATTTTTCTTTGCTAGAATTGCTGTATCACCTGTCTCTTGTCTTTAATGAGACTTCACAGTGGGTGCTGCTACTTTTTGCTGTCTTCCAGCACTTAGGCATGGATGACACGTTTTTAAAATTTCATGAGACTAAATGAGAAATATAATATCTTTCTCACCAGGTAGTAAAGCCTTGGGAAAGTTATCACAATAAGTAGAAGTAAAGCTACAGGATAATTTAAGTATAATCTGGTTTGACAGCTGAAATAGCAGCATGTAAGAAAGGAGTATCCAAAAGCCAATGCATGAGATAAGAGAGGAGGTCAGCAGGGCAAACCAGAGAAGAGCCAGTTTGTTATAGATCACATTGCTGCAAGAAATTTAAACTTGGCATGGAGACACCCCTCTCAGCTCTGAAGTCATGATCATAAGACCTCTCCTGGAGCTGGATCCATAAGCTGACTCCTGCAGAATATAAGCCAAAGTAACAAACCCTACAATTTGTTAAATAAAGCAATTTTTTTGTGTGTGCAACTGATGGGAGTGGGGATGGTGGTTCAGGTGTATTCATTGCCTGATTGGCTTGATTTTTTTTTTTTTTNTGAACATAATACTTCTGAATTTCCTAGTATTGTGCTTTTTTTTGGTTGCATCTTGCTGAAGCTGCTGCTTTGATTCACTTGGAAATAATTCATCACTGGAGTAATGTCTGTGCATGACCCCAACCCTGTTGCATAGTAATAGAGATATTCATCTGGGTGAAGGATTTTTGCTGACTAGTCCCAAAACTACTGAATATTTAAGTACTTTTTATTGAGTACTTGACACGGCAGAAACTATTATATATCTGTCTGTTCTTCCTAGTGAGTGCCCTTATGACTCTGTCATTATTTTGTGCTCATTCTTTGATTCGTTTTGGCCAGTGAGTCTTCAATTATTCTGTAATGAAAGATGAAAGGTGAAACTCGATTGGTGTTCCAAGTGGCTGCATTAACCAATACACTTCTGGTGAAAATAGCATGTTTTATTTTGAGACCGTTTGCTTAGTCATTTTCTGATTATGGATATCAGAACAGTATGAAGTGGAATATTTGTTGAGGGAGGGGTGAGAGGGCACCCTTTTGATATGCCAATGAGATGAAACTTGCTGACTGCATCTAAACTGCAGGATTCAGGAGCACTTCCCTGCTCTCAGGTTTAGATGACCAACCAGTCTTCTGATCCTTGATTTCACTGGAAGAAAATACATGAATAATAGTCATGTAGAGTAACTGTAGCTTTTGGAACAGAGGGAAGTCATGAGAATGGGAAAGCATGAATTGTGGCAGACACCTTCACTGTTTCTGGCTAGATAGCGAGAAAACATCGTAACTTACTTCCACCTGACCAGAGCCTGGGTGCTGTGAAATGTTATTTTCATTATCTCCATGTGGAATTGTAGCAATTTTCTGGCTTTTACAAAAAGATTAATTCTGGTACAGAATGCTTGGCATACCCCATTACCAAAGATGTGTTCTGCAGAGATCAGTTCTCTGTTCCTTGCAGATAGGAGCCATTTGTTAGAAATTTTCTCATTGCCCATAATCTCCCACTGTGCAGCTATACTCACGCCGTGTTAAACAGAATCATGTTTCACTGTCAAATGCTAGCAAAGCAAACTTTCTTCACAGTCTGAGCTTAAAGATAGAACTTCTTGCCAGAAACCCACTAGACTTCTCCTGAGTGTGGTAAGATTTCTATCTCATTCAAGTAAGCAGTGGCATTTGCAGACTGTATTCATGCTTTTCTGATTTGAAGTTTGATTAAGAGGAAAGAAAAATAAATCTTGTTCCCTGCTTCTGGGATTTCATATAGTGCTCAGATAGGAAAGAGACAGCTATTTCAAATAAACTGAAAAAGATTGTGTATATTTTTGTACATCTTAATGCACTGTCTGTACAATCCAGCATTCAGAGTATAGAAATTGCATTACCCTAGGCTTCAACATGTACTTATGCAACATATTAAATATCTACATAAAACGTACTGGCTCTCTGTAAGATTATCTGATATATAAACAGTAATAATTTTATTGAAAACATAATTTTTTAACCCATGGATAAATATTTCACAAGGTATGAGTGTGCCTGATTTTTCTAGGTTGAGTTTATCTTACCAAAGTCTAGACTCTCTAGTAGTCTGCGAAGAGAACTCCATCACCCTGAGAAATGAGGGATCCATTGAAGCCAAGCATATGATATAATGGGTGTAGTTCATCCTCTGGAGATAGATACTACCTTCTTTCCATGGTGTGCAATGCAGACAGCAATGGTTCTCTTAGACAAGACACTTGACTTTGATATTGCCAGAGTTAGACCAGGTTAGCTTCCAAAATAACACCTGAAGGCAATAAAACAAAGGCAATACTTCTAATTTCAGTCATCTCAGTCTTAACGAGTCTTTTGTTTGCTTTTTTTGGTTTTTTTTCCCCAGGCACCTTGAAATCTGCATCTAGATTCCTAGTTGTTGCTGCTTCCTCTATCTCAAACTTCATAACAGTAGTTATTTTTCAAGGCAGGATGTGATTTTATCTGAATTACTCTTCTAGTGGGTATGATCTCTTCTAAAAAGTTTGATTAAATCTTTCCTTGTGTTACCCAGAGGAAATCTATACTACATTCAGAAATTTTTACAGAACAGAACTTCTGTTGATAATCAGGAATATCCTGTAGTCAGGAGTACGTTTTGAGATGTTATCTCTTATACAGTTGTACTGAAGCTAAGCTGTGGTATTCTGAGGAAAAAAATGAATTCTGGAAGTTAGAATTAAATTTTATGACAAATACAAGTTTGATTGACAAAATACAACTCAGTGGAACTTTGGGGTTAAATATTTAAACACAGAAAAGCTGTGTACAAGCAATAAAGTTATCATGCTAGCGTGACATCCTCCATCTGCATTCTCTTTGGGTTTTTTAAATATAGCTGTCTTTGCATTCCATTAATGTTTGCCATTACATTTTACTGTTTCAAATTTACTGTGTTTTGAAGCTTTATAAAGTTTTTTATAAGTTACAGGTATTTAGGCCTGAAGTTATATAAGGTTCAATATATGAAGAATATATATGCTTCAATAATATTTTCAAGTAACTTTCACACTATCTTGAGGAAGTGACAGCACTGAAACATCTTTGCTTATCCTTGTTACCTCTGCACTTCATGCAGTGTTTCGTGCTGTCATTTAGAAATGATTCAGAATACCTGAATTTTGGCTTCAGATCATCTTTTCCTAAAGTCATGAACCTAGACTGCTTGGATAATTGAATTTTCTTTGTTACGTCTGAACTGGAGGACATAAGTCATAAATCAGTCAAGTAATATAATTTATCAGGTGTCACAGCTACTTCTCTTTTACTTAAGGCTGTATTACTTAGCTACAGGCTAAACTAGGGAATTATTATTAAACTATGTGCTTTAATAGAACCTCAATTTTAAGGCAATCTAATTGAACTTGGCTGAGTGTGTTGCAGTTTTCAAGCAGAATCGGGCCAAAGTCTCATTATAGGCTTTTGCAAAGGCAGATTTTTTTCTCCAGTGCTAGTCAGGGCAGGTGACTTTCATGTTAGCATGTCTTCAAACAGGATTAACTTCTTGTGGATTTATAAAGACATTTCAATTCAACCAAAAAGTTTTAAAATTTTACTTATAAATTATCAATACATTTTGGTTTATATCTGAATTTTGTAAATTAATTGGGTGATTTTTTTTCAGTTTTTTTTTAAATTATGGAATAAGTAAATCATCAGCAGAGCAGTACTAATTTCTCTGTAATTTTACTCACATTGAACAATACAGAAGTGCTTAAAATGAGAGAAAAATCTTTTGTTTAGATGTTATTTCATATCTTCCTTCTTCCATGATACTAGAAGTTTATGGTTATTTTATCCCCAAAATCACTGTGATTGCTTTTACTGAAGTTTTTGCAGTGCTTGCTGTTACTTGTGGAACTTTTCACCTTAGAGAAGCGCAGAAGCTTGTTTTCAAAATTGTATCAGGATCAAGGAGTTAAGTCCCCTTTTCTAGCCACAGTGTGCAAAATTTCTTACTTGAGTATGGGTTCTGAACAACTGAAAATTAGCCTCTTGGTAAGCTGTAAGCAGAATTTCTTCTTTTCATTGTTCACAGGGCTCTAAGTCAGTCATAGGCTTTCTGAGAACAATTTAGTTTAAAACATTTGAATGATGAACCTGTCATAAAGGTCAAATCGGAATGTTCTTTCTGTCTTGGGAAAACAATTAATTTATTGAGGATGCTATGGTTGATCATTCTCTTTGTAGATTTTACAACTATTTCTGTAGATGCGCTTTAAATAAGGGGGACTAAGATTTTGTTTTGGCAACTAGACTTTTGTTGCTACCATGCCAAGGGCCTTGGCCTTTTCATCATGGTTTGGTTATATATATATTTATCTTGGGAGCATTAAGCTGAGAAAAGCAGCTAAATGTTGGATTTTGTTGGCTGTCACAATCTGGTTTCTGTCCCTGGACTTGGAATATTGAGAAATCTGAAAGCAGCCCAAACTGCAAACAGAAGTGGCAAGTGAGAAAACCACAATTTAATGAGACAAGTTGGAGTTTTCAGTTTTGTACAACTTGCTCTGAAAGATTACAATGCTTTTCTATTTATGCCTTCTCCTGTTGAATTTGATGTAAACTGTAAAAAGGCTAGGACTTGGTTCTGTATATATACTTACTTTCTGAAGAATTTTTGCTTGAAAAAATTCTACAATGTGATCTTTTGATTAATTTTATATTACCCCATCCCCTCTACCACCTAGTTAATAAACAGAACTTCTTAGCTGAAGGACTCAGGAAATGGGTCTAGAGCCCCAGATGGGTTCTCTACCAGTGCTGAGTGGAGGGGAAGGATCATTCCTTGACCTACTGGAAGAACTCAACCCAACGCAACTCAAGTGCCTTCTTTACCACAAGGGTTTGTTGCTGGCTCACATTCAGCTTTCTGTCCTCCAGAACCCCAAGATCTCTCTTTGCAGAGCTGCTTTCTAGGTGGTCAGCCTCAAAGTATGGTTGGAAGGGGTTGTTCCTTTGCAGATTCAAGCCTTTGCTTTTTTCCCAGTTGAACTCCATGAGGTTTCTCTGTGCCTTGTCAATGTTTGACATTTGGTTTATCACAGTCAAGGCAAGCTTCTCCAGGTTATTAATGATTGTGTTAAGCAGGGTTGAACCTTGTGACTTTTCTGCAGCTGGACTCTTAATGGCTGATCACTCTCCTCTGGGCATAGTTGCTCAGACAGTTTTCAACACATTTCACTGTCCACTTATCTAGCTCATACGTTTTTGAGTTTTCTAGCAGGAAGTTATGGGAGTCAGTGTTAAACCCATACTAAAATTGAGATAAGTAATATCCACTGTACTCCCCTCATCTGTGTACCTCATTGTAAAAGGCTATAATGTTGTTCAAGGAATATATAGAACAGTATTTTCAGAATGCAAACTGATCTTTTCACCTTTCGTGCTGCTAATGGCATAATGTTAATTTTTTTATTGTGTAGTTTCTGTCTGAACAGAAAATTCTAAAAGCCCCTTTATGAACACTGTATTAACTACTGTAAAACTGTGAAAAGACTGGCCCTTGTAATAAATTTTTTAATGCTTTGGAGAGAAGAAAACTCAGGGGAATGCTTACAGCAGACCAAACTTCACACTGAAAAGATTCTTCGGAATATTTTTCTGCTTCAGAGCTAAAAAGACCTTTCTACCTTAGAGCTTTGGTTTTTTATATTCTATTCCCATACCCCAATTTAAATCACAAGAAATCTAATACCATAATGTCAGATAAGGTCACACGTTTTCCTTAGGACTTAAAAAGCTATGTGTCCTGCAAAAATATCTTCAAAATACCCTAGTATTCTTATGAAGTGTGTGATGGGTTGACCAGCACAAAGTGATACACTAGCAGTGATTTATGAATGGAATGACTTGCACTCTGGTCAAATTAATACTTTTTAAAATTGTTTTCTTTGCTCTTAATTTAGTAACTTTAGAAAAAAACCCCCTTGATTTAGAGTTGGGATATAAAACATGCTATTATTTTGTTCTCATAGCTCACTGTGTATATAAGCTGAAAATTTCCATGACCAGAGTGATACAAAATTGCATAAAAAGGGGCTTACAGAGTAGGAAAGTGGACCTGTATTCATAATTCACATTCTGTTTCTCTGTACTTGCTCCCTTTTATGCATTTGAATGTATGTCATGTTTTTTGAAATGCTGCTTTTAATATCTGTTTAATAGAATCTGGCTCAGCAGGAGAGAAATAGTTACCCTCTATAATTCCTGAAAGGTTTTATCTACTTTTAGTCACTTTTATACTGCAGTTCTGCTGTTTTCCTATTAATTTCAGCAGTTTCTTATTACCAGTATTTCTGTGTCAATGCATCTTCATTCCAATATTGCACATTATCAAGTGTTGAATAAAAATATGCAAACCCTCATCTACTTTGGGATGATTATGAATGTATTTCTTGGGGAAGAAGTTAAGCAGTGTTACTAATGCCATAACCATGGGTAGAAATAGGGTGGACGCTGCAAATAAGAGGCACCTCCATCATGGTTATGCAGAATGCTGATCCCATTCAGTGCAGGACTGCTGTTGGGCAGACTCTTCACGGTATTAATTCTGTCTGTTTCCATGGCTTCCTTCAGTAAATCGTCTGATTCTTTATCTCCATTTCATACTTCCACAGTGCCTATGCCTGTGGGTAGAGGACAAAACAATTTCTTTAGAATAGACATTTGTGCTGCAGTTAGAGCTGTAAACAGCACCCTGCACTTCTCCACTGTTGATGATACAGTTCATCTGTACTTATGTTGGCAATGCTGAAGCTCTAGCATAGAGAGCCAGCCACAATCTCTGCTGGCTGAAGTACTATTCACAGGACCTTCTCTCAGCTACTTAAATAAGTGCTAGTAATAAAAGCAGCAGTTATTGGTCCATCAATCGTAGAGTTCCCACTGGAAAAGGTGAGCTGCTTTGGCAGCAGTAGGAAATACCAATAGTGTTGGTGGAGATGTTTAGTAAGGATGCTTAGAGGTAAGGCTACAGCTCAGGAGTGATTTCAGTGTTGTGCTTAGTATACATGAGAGAGCCTTTTGCCATGCAGAACCAAGCCCCAAAGTGGCAGAGATACTCAAATGAGCTGCAGATTATTAGAACTTCTCTCAGGGCTATATCCAGGTCTATTGGTTGGATGCTGTGAACAAGATCTGTGTTTCTCCTCTCACTGATAAATACCCAAGTTCATTAATTGCTGTTTAATCTAATGCATTTCCTCTGTACTAAACTTACTTAGAAAATATGTTTTCCCCTTGCCAGATGGTTATTTTATCAAGGAATTTTTTATGGGATGTGTATGTGTGTCTCCAAAAAGCTGATTTCCATAGCTTATATGTGGCTTAGAACACTTCAACTCAGTGGAAAAGAAACTTTTCTAAATTGGCAAAACATTGCTTTTCACAAAAGGATAGTTTTGCTAGACTTTTTTGAATTATTAATGGACCCTATCTAAATCTGAATATGGCTGGGATAAGGACAGTGCATGGTATACCCATGAGCATAGCCAGCAGCAGTGAAGGCAGGCTGGTTGGATTAAATTAACAAAGCCCTGCAGGAAGACCAGGGGAGCTGGCTTGATGAGTGGTTCACAGGAAGCTCAATCCTGTCTCCTTTGTCATCTTCTTCCTGTGAAACAGAGGCACTTATATCTATGTAGTATATTCGGAGATTCTCTGATGGTAATTCCTGTGCAAGAGAGAGATAATTTTTTATCATTCTTTGGTGGAGTAAATTGTCTAGTTCAGTCAATGTAATGATAAAATTTTAGGTGAGGCATTCAATCCAACTCTTTGCTGGAGTTCTGTGTAAGTAATTATGAAATTTCTATTGTAGAAAAGACTCCATAGAGGAAACTAGAGTTTAGATTGTGACGCTAAAGGACAGGACCCATCTGTTCATATTATTTACTATTAGAAGCCTAGGAGTAAATTTGAAAAGATTGTTTTGGGATGAGTTACTGTTTTAATTCAGTATTAATTTTTGATCCTTATTTTATTAGGATTGTCAGGGGACTTCTTGCGTTCTGGACGATACTCTGCTCATACCATCAACGGTGCCTGGTCACCCTGGTCTCCATGGTCTCAGTGCAGTCGTGACTGCAGTAGAGGTATCCGGAATCGCAAACGGGTCTGCAGCAATCCAGAGCCCAAGTATGGCGGACTTCCTTGCCTTGGCCCATCTCTAGAGTACCAAGAATGCAACATTTTGCCTTGCCCAGGTAAGTTTCAAATGAAATGAATGAAGTTAAAATAGCTCATCCTCAAATTTATGTCTTGCAATACTTAGTTTTTTGGAGGGGTTTTTTGGTTTTTTTTTTCTATTTTAGTTGGTGAGTTTTTGGTTTGTTTTGTTTCTTAAATCAATTGCAGTTGAATTTTACCTTTATAATATAAGTGGATTTGTGTAATATTTCCATGTGATATCAATAAATTTTTCATCAGCAGTATTAATAGCTATGTCTTTTTTCACTTGTGAGACTAAGTATAAAAATATAATTTTAAGTATGCAAACTTATAGGGGGAAAAAAAGACATAATAATTCTGGCAAGACATAAAATCCAGCCTAGTCTTTATTTAAACTCAAAATATTATTTTCATCACGGTGGTTGCTGACATTGAATCTGTGTTAGCTTTTAAGTGTAGAGTTGCCAGAAAATAAGGTTCACAACTGATCACCAAATTAGATGGTTTTTCAAGTAATCCATGAAGATTATTCTTGGAATCTTGAGTTTGTCTGTAATTTAAAGTTGTTTTATTATTATATGAAAGGGATTACAAGTAGGACATATGTTTACAAGAAACTAGTTAGGGTTAAAAATCATTGATGTATCTCTGACCTAGGGGGAAAAAAAAATCTTGTTTTCAGTCATGTCACCCTTCATAAATTAGACATTCAAACTGAAAGCTTTTGAGCTTTGCAGAAACTTTGTGGGAAAAGAAAGGGGAAGGATATAGGAGAATACATGAGAAAAAGAGTGCTATTGGTTTAGAAAGAGAGAATTCAAGGTAAAAAACAATAGAGAGGAAGAAAGAAAAAAGACTGAAAGACTCAGTTCTTTCTAACAACAACAAGTAAATTTTGAAATAAGCTTTCATACATTTTTAATGGTATTGATTATGTATAGAAGTGCTTCTTATTTTCTTGTCGAAGACTTGAAGCTCTTGTCATTTATTCAAGTGTGGACCTGAAGAATTACTATGGCAATACACATACTATGTATGTGTACATACTTACATATGCATATATGGTTTCAAATTAAAATGGTATTCCCTAAATCATGGATACACTGGTTTATATAGTATGAGTGTTTTGTGC
The DNA here is from genome assembly GCA_013396955.1 of Regulus satrapa. Taxonomy (NCBI): domain Eukaryota; kingdom Metazoa; phylum Chordata; class Aves; order Passeriformes; family Regulidae; genus Regulus; species Regulus satrapa. Next base: position 135,329 of record VWZN01021219.1, read on the forward strand.
AATCTTTTTGCTTTCCCTAAGCTTTTAAAGCCCTCTAACAGGGCTCTCCATTCCTTGCATCAGAATTTAAGCAGAAGGTCTGTGCAGAAGACAACACTTCCCTCTCAGGAGGATACAATTTCTTGAAAAACATGTTTCCATCTTGAATTGAACTTAAGCTGTATGTTTTGGCACACAGTCTACAAACCTAGCAGCTATGTGAACATTCTGGCTGTTCACTGAAAGCAAATTTCTCTGCAGTTTTATAGCTAACAGCAGCAGTAGGATTGTTTGAAAATTTGAATGCCCTGAGGCACTCAAGCCCCCTGCTCTCCTGCTGGTGGGGCAGATCCATGGGGAATTTCTATTAAGGATGCCTGTTTTGATCTGGGGAAATGCCCATTGAGCCATTGAAACTCCGAAAGAGGCACTTGGACAGAACAAGCCAGTGCTTTCCGGTGAAGTTTCCTTGCTGTATCCAAGAAGGAATGTAGCTTCATTTGCTCATTTTGTAGCTTCTCCATCTGGGAGTGTGACCATCTGAGGAGATCAAGGGAAGAGACTACACTTCTTTCTGAGCATAGAGGCATGATCAGTGAAGGGTGTCCATGTTTTTTTTACACCCAGCACTATTGGAGAGAGGTGGAAGGGAATCAACAGAGAGACAAAATTTTTCAGAGAATTAGGTAATTGTGGTCCAAGTCTTCCCCATGTGGGCACAGCCCTAGTGCATGATCTGATTCATTAGTTCCCAAACTGGACTCATAGTGCTATGCTTTTGCCAGGATAATAAAATGATAAACAACTCTGCTTCATGTAACTGCACTCTTCTAGTAGTTTGGCAGTAATTCATTAAATCAAAGACTTGGAATAACATTGTACCAATGTGTGCAGACCTCCCTAGGGATGTATGCAGTGGTGTAAGCAGCCTAGAACATAGCAACTCCTCATTGGCTCCCGCTGCCCTTACAAAGGGAATCTCACCATAGGGCACTGCTGTCAGCTTCCTCTGAAGCACATGAGTGATGTGGAATGAGGTACCAGCCCTGCTCACAAGCTCTGAGATGTCTGATTGTATCACCATGCTGTAGTAACTGAAATACATTCATTAAATGGACACAGATTGTCTATAAAACAGAGCTAGATTTGTGTTCAGCCCTGGCTGTTGATTTTCAAATTAAATGCTGTCTTGCATTTTTTGGGATTTTTTTAAAGTTTAAATAAGTCAAAAGTTTTCAGAAGTGGTATTTATCTTAAGCTCTGCAGCTATTCACTGCTGTTACATTTTTTGAAAGAAATTGTTTTAACCATTAAAACTAGTTGTTTGGATTTTTGGGTTTTTTTTAGATGATCTAGTTGTTTATGAGATAGGCAATACCCCAGACTAAAAAACATGAATTTTAAGGCAGAAACTTAACCTGCACTTTGAATTTGAAAATATTTTAAAAGATCTCTTGGTATAAAGTGTGGTGGGCCTTTCTGAAGCAAGAAGTGATGCCCTAATCTATAAAATAATTTTATTTAGAGATAACTTTTATTTATCTTTTCTGTGCATAGAAAATTTGAATAAAGATGTAGAAAATTAAGTATTTAGATCTATCATAGCCTGCAACAAGGAATCACAAAATTCCTCAGCTACAGAATAATTGTTTGCCATTAATTAAGAAAAAACATAGGAGATTAAATCAGATCTCAGATAAATCTGAAGGGGAAACTTAACAACCACTCATTTAATTGATTTGGGGTTTTTTTTTGAGACATGGAAGAGTAAAATATTATTGCATAATAAGGCTTATCCATAAATTAGACCTAATTATAAATTTGTAGGAAGGAAATAAATTCTTACTGGAGAAGCACCAATGCATTTGAATTCTTTTAACTTTTAATGCAAGAGACAGAAAGGCAAAGGAATGTGAGGGGATTTTGTTCTGACCTTGACCTAAAAATATGTTTCATAGTACTAGAATTAAAATTGGAACAAATAATTTGATTCTGTCTAAGATTTTCCTGAGCTCCTCCAGGGTAGGGACAGCTTCACCTGCTCTCTTCTGGCAAAGAACCCTTTAGTACCAGTCCAGCCCAGTCATTATACTTCCAGAAATATTCTGGTTAGACAGAGGTGCAACAGAAACCATAAAAACCCTTTCCTGCTACTGCAAGCTCAGTTCTGCTTTTTCTCTTTCTTCTGAATCAATTTGCTTCCTCTTCTGCTTATTGCAGGCAGGATCAACCCCTCATGATGTAAACTGCTGAGAAAGGGGAGTGATTGGAAAATATACAGAGCAGTGTTTAAGTCATGCTGAAAGTCAGTGGGACTTTATGCTTCTAAATGAAATAATCTGGACTCGGTGTCATCATGGAAGATACTAAGTGCTCTGAAGGACTAACACAATGAAAAAGCCCATGGAGTAATCAAATTGCACAAAGCTATCTTGTCTAGTTAATTGTCTTGCAACACTTGCATAATTTTAAATATACTTGTTAATATATTAAAAAAAACATAAATTGGTGGTTAAATGCAAGGTCCCAGAATTTAAAAAAATTACTGACGTCACCTAAACTCTGCCTTCAGTAACTTCTATTAAATCTTTTTTAAGCCTATAGGGGAGAGAGAAACAGATATTTTTTTTTTTTTTCTGCAGTAGTAAATGGTCTTCTGATGGGCAGATTGGTAGCAGTCACTCAGACTTTTGCTCATAGTATTTGAAGGCTGAATATATAATAGTAAATGGAACAGTGCCAGAAAATTGCCATAAATTGTATCCAAGTCCTGGAAGATTATTTGTCTGTATTGTTCAAGTTTTAGAATGATCCCTCATACAATTTTGCCTTCAACTAACTATCACTCTCCTAAATAAGCTGCTGAAATAGTTTGTGAGCCAGTGTAGGGTAAAGGTATGTTCTCAGTACTGTTTCCATCTGGCTAAGCTACTTTGAGGGACAGAAGAATTTGAACTATTGTCTTGCACTAGAAAATTATGCTTTGAACCTGTGCCTCAGCTCTTTTTTTATGTTGTGGAGAAGTGAATAGCATTAAGCTGGCAAGAACTAAACTGAACAGCCTCAATAACTATGGAAAGAATCTGTGAATGCTCACTGACATTTCTGTTTTCTTTGAGTTACTAATCTGCAGTCAATAATAAAAGGAATCTAAAATCAGTCATATCAAGGCATTGTTATCCTTGGGGTTTGCGAGATATTTACATTATGAAAAGAAATAGATGGGGAAGAGAAGTGTTGTTTGAATGATAAATTCTGCAAATCTACAAAAAATTACAGGAATTTGCTGACTATAAGATCTCTTTGCCTGACAATAATACAAACAGACCAAAGGAACACTGTCCTAGTTCACAGTATTGCATCTTTCTTCAGTTATCTCTATAGAAAAAGAAAACTTTTCTTTTGTATTTTTTTTGCTTCTTTTTGCCTTCTTTTATATTCCTTTGTATAGGGACATGGGGACACTTGGCTAATGTGCCTTAATTAGACATTTAAGCAGAGCTGTGTGAGCACTGAGTAGCATTAGCTACTTCCTGTTCTCTTTTCTCCTCAGGATCAGGGAAAAGGACAGTTGCTATCTCTTTGATTTGAATATCCAAGATATTTCAAATTATATTATATTACTTCAAATTATATTATATTATGTCATATTATTCATTGACAATATTTTGGGGTTTTACCAGTTTCAGATTTTGATTATAGAATCCCTAGTTTAGTTTAGTTGTGACATTTTAGCTGAGAAGATCTGAATAAATTCATATCTCACTAAACTTGCTAATAACAGTAATGAGTTTCAGATATACACAAATCCCTGAAAGACTATTTAAGTTATTTATGCATACCTTAAAGCCAGTTGCTTTTTATTGGTTTTTGTTTTTACTATTTTCTTCTTTATTGTTTTCATTTCTTCCTATTATTTTTTTCTTTGAATTCATACCTGGCCACAAGAAAACAAGAATGAATTTAAAATAATAAAATTTATCCTGCAGTAGCTTCATAAATCAGGAGGAAAAATAATTACTCCAGTAACGGAGGCTGGAGCCCATCTCATTACATACACTGATCTCTCTAGGCTGCTTCTATAGCCAGCAAGAAGAGAGATGAACTGCTCTTTGAAGCAAGTGTTGGTTTTCTGACTTAAAAGTCTCAGTTACAGACTTAAACCCGAGTGGACCCTTAGATTTTGTTATTGTTCTTTTCTTAGAGCCATTTGTTTGCCTTGTGTTTCTGCATTGTGCTATTTTGAACATTTGTTTCGTCCAGCATTGCTTTTATGATTAAAAGGTATCGCAAAAATACGACTTTGCCTTTGTAAATGATGATGTAACAATTGCTCCTTTCCCACACTGAAAAATACAGCAGTATCCCACAGGATTGGGAAAAAGCAGCAGATTAAGTGATGTGGAATGGGATGATCCCCAGGTGTCTGGAAGGGAGCAGTAGGCTGCCCAACATGCAGACAATTTATAGAGGAGCCTGCAATTCCATCTGTGTTATCATGAAAGCAGGTGAGGTCAATGTGTCTGCCCACACTTCCTTGTAAAACCCGAAGTGCATAGCAGGGTATCCAGTTTACTTAATTGTCACTTGGAAATTCTCCAGTTGTATGGATGTTTTGTCGTGTCCTCAGGAGATCACATTTCTGTAAGCTGTTTCTTCCTGGCACATCCTCTTCCCTATGGCTAGTGGTTTTTTTATTACAGTGAAGAAATACTTATTAACCTTAACAACGGCCAGTAGGCAAAAAGTTGTTTGCTTTACTCTAAAGGAAAGAACACTGTTTGATAGCACCCTCCTAGCTAAAAAAAAAAAAAAAAGCCTTCTTCATAAAGGGATCAACCTCAGCAACTGTCAGAAAATTTAAAGAGTCTTTAAATCTTTCATTGTGTAATTCCTTTAATAACTTGCTTTTGTCCAACACCTCTACAAAATTGTTATGTAAAGAAACTGTAGCGTCTGGAACTTTCCTTGCTGCTGTGTATTTTTCCTCCTGTAAGAGGCAGAAATAGCATTAAGGGTTCCATGACAAAAGGAAAAAACGGAAGAAAAAAAAATCAAAACAAAACAGATGGTGCTGTGTTGCTAAGCAACTTAAAGAAGGATGAAAGAAACCACAGAGCTCTATTTAGGTCTTGTAAAAACTCAAGCAGTAAATACCCACTCCTTTGATCTTATTTAACCATGATCATGCCTTATTATCCTCTGTTGCTGAAAAGCAAAAGTAAGTTCTGGGGACAGATAAAAGAGGTAGTTGCAATAGCCCTTGAAAGATTAGAGGCAGCCTGTCAGTACACAGTTACTAAAAAAAACCCAACAAAACAGTTATAATTGTGCTGTCCAGCTCAACTAGGATCAAATCTGACATTGTCTATTGTACTTGTCCTTCCCCACCTTTCCCAGACCCACTTTTTCTGCCTTTACATCTGAAGGCTCATAGTAAAGCCATGATCACTGCAGTTGTGGACCATGGTGATGTTCCTGGGTGTCATATGTCACATTGGTCTCTGTGTTCTCAGCCACCTGTAGATTGAAGGCAATTTCAGATGCAGGTGCATTTGTAATTCTCACTCTGATCAATTAAAAAACAAGTAGGAAAGTGTTGGGGGAGTCACAGTCTTCATTACAGTGAACAATGCACTGGCAGTGTTTGCCAACAATTTATGTTCTGTGTAGTTAATCTCCAGCAGAATAAATTCTGTTTCATGAAGGTCTCTATGCTGTAGCAGACATGCCTCTGATCATTCATTTGAGCTAGTCAAAGATCACTTTAAAGAAAAAATAAAAGAAGAAAAAAGGGAGTATCTAGAAAGGTAAAGCCTTAATATTGTATGAAATACATAGCTTGAGTAACAGCTTCTGCTTTTATTTGATGCAATTTAAAAAGACAAAAAAAAAAAGACAAAGAAAAAAGAGGCAAGTTCTGAATAAAAGATACCACGTCTTGAAATTGTTATAAAATTGCACAGTATATTTCATCTGCACTGAAGACAAATAACCTATGGCTTTCTTTGATATGAGTTTGCATAATACTGCATTAATAGAGTTATCTTAGGCAAAAAGACATATTTGTTTTCCAGTGAAAAGTATGACTAAGAAAAATATGAGTAGGAGAACAAGTCAGATACTTCACCAAGATACAGTACTTATTTATGATAGGTGGTATAAAATTCTCTCCCGCATGTATGATGTAGCAATCATAAATTCCTTAATAATAGAAATAATTTATTTAAATTGCATACTTGGAATATAGTAGCAGGTTGTTGAAATCCTATCTGACAAAGCAGGCTTCAGAGTCCCGATAAATTAGTTGAAAGAGTTTCCACAACTACAGTTTTTAGCAAGAAAGTGCCAAGGCCATGGTTTCTTGATGTTTAGGATGGTGCTGCAAACAAACAATACAGTGAATAACATGCAGTATATTCAACAACTTCAGTTACAGGACTAGTAAATAGTCTTAGATACGTAATAGTGAATTATCTGTTTGATTAGCAGTTGAGAACTTGAAGCCATACCATATCTGAAATTCTATTAAAAAATGCATGTATAGCATTTAATATCAAAATTCTCCAAGCTTATTTTCTCACTGTTGAAAGTTTGCATGTAAATCCTTCTACTCAACTCACCAAGTGCATTTGTGATATGCAATCCTGCAAAGCCAAAATTAGGTTTGTTTTTTTTAATGTTCTACATTTGCATCTAAGAGAGAATCTAAATGCAAAGGCCACATTGATATTTTCATTATAAGCTATTTTTTAAAGATTTTTAACCTTTTTTATGGTAAGAAATAATGATGGAATAGCTTTTCAGTAAATCAGTAGAAACAATCCCTTGAAAGGCTGTTTCATTAATTGAACAGAAAAGATCAAAAAGACATGGTAAATAGTTTACTTTCATAAGAATTCCAGTGATAACACTTTAAATAGAGGTTTGAAGAAAAATTCATTTTTTGATAGGATATGAAAATTTTGGAAGTTTAGGGGTTTGTCTCAAAAAAAAAAAAAGGATAAAGGAGGAAAATATGGAGATTCTTTGCAGAAGGGATACTTCAATGGGAGAAGTACATCTGAGTTTGTCATGTGGCTACAGGTGTGAAATCTTTGGCAGATGGGCTGCAATGTGGCTGTAAATACCAGAAATATATCCTGGAGCAGTAACTTTAAGAACAGGGGCTCAAAGGAGCCAGACTGGTACAGGCAATGAGGTGAATTTTCATTTCAATCTTGTCTAGTGGCCATGTGTCATAAACAATACGAAAAATGGGTCTCCCATAAAATCCAGCCTACATTTCAGAAGAATGTGAAAACTCTGACTGGAGAATAGTTTGACATACTTGAATAAATAAATGCAAAAGAAAGTGGGGAGGGGAAGATCAATAATAATATTTATTCTTCAAAAACTTGTTTCAGAAATTTAAAGTAGCAATTCTTTTTTGCCAATGTGTGTTGCTTTTTTAAACTTCTGTCATTGCACTTCTTCTGACATCTATGGTAGAGCTGTGTTAAGACTGTAACATTATATTGGCCCATCAAATCCAACAACCACGTTAGATCACTTTAAATGGGTTGTAGGGTTAAGGCAATATGCCTGGGTTGTGAAACAAATTCTGGATTCCTCCATCCTTCTGTTGCTATTATTTGGCAAAGTTTTATTTATATCAATAAAAAAACTTACCTGAGCTTACAGTGTTTCTGCTAAACAAGCTTTGGTATTTTGTTTCCTCAAAACTGATAAAATAAAAGGAAAAGAGAAAAAAAAAAGTTTTTTTGCCCTTAAAGATATTATGATACCCACTCAAATATCTCATATGTATAAGTAGTTTTGTTAGGCTTTTCCAGCGTACCAGGGCCTTTTAAAATTAAATTGAATTGTGATTAAATTTATGGGAACTATGTTCAGTGACAGCTAAAAATATCCAATCATTTCAGTAGGGCATGAACTAAATCCAAAGAGTATGAGAAAGATGAGCTGGATTATGTCACGTCTTACATCAGCTTGGAAAAACATGGTGTTCTTTGTGTTTTCAGTGGACGGAGGCTGGTCTTGCTGGTCATCTTGGTCAAAGTGCTCAGCCACGTGTGGAGGGGGGCATTACATGAGAACGCGCTCCTGCACAAACCCAGCCCCAGCGTATGGAGGGGATATCTGCCTTGGCCTGCACACTGAGGAAGCACTCTGCAACACACAGCCGTGTCCAGGTACAGCCAGTCCATCTCCGTTCTCTATCTGCCACAGCATTCCAGTTAGGCCACGTAATGTCCTTCATCTATTATTCAGAAGCAAGTAATTTCTCTCCTTCATTAAGTGCACAATCAGCTCTTATATGCTACAATGCTACAGTAAATCAAGTACTAGCAGAATATGTTCTACAGGACACTGCCTCCTTCCTCCCTCTTTAAAAATTAAAATCTAAGTTACTATATCTGATTCTGGATTAAGTAAAATTATATCATAATTGAAGTGGACCATGCAAATGTTTTATGAGACTTTTAATAAAAATATCGCAAAGGAGTGCTCTTGTTACAACACCAGACATTCGCAGCAAGCAAATTGCTGGGGTTAATATTCAACACGTGTTATCACTAGGTCCTTCAAGTAGATAATATTTGCCCTGTGTTTATATATAATACAGAGAAAACTTTTATGGTCTTTGTAAAATTCTTTTGACTTTGGATGTTAAGAAGCAAAGACCTGATCTTTTTAAATGACTGTGGAGTGCTTAGTTGATGAAATGTTTCAACACTCCTGCGAGTTGTAAGATATTATGGATCATGTCTATTTCTGTAACTTTGACTCTGCCTTTTGACTCATAATAAAGGAAAATAATTTCTAAAAATTAAATTTAGGTGAGAAATTGAGGCTAAAGCCACACAAACTTTCATTTATTGCAAATTACTGGATTATAGGCAACAGCAAAAGGAAAGAAGAAGCTCTGATGCCACACTGTATTATTTGCTTCACTTAGAGCTCCTAGATTTCATAGCAAAAGTTTCTTCTTATATGATGAGGCTGTGCATGTGAGGGAAAAAGCAGCATGAGCTTGGATGGATCATATTACTTGTTATGACTCTTTCCTTTTCTAGGCACTAGATTTCTTCCAGCAGAATGAAAGTTCCTGCTTTGTCAAAATGAAAGCTGATTTGGTTAAAAAAACAAACAAACAAACAAACAATTTGGTTTAAAAAAATTGGTTTATTAAAAAAACAAAAAAAAAACCCAAACAAAAAAAACCACAAATAACCAAGCATAGAAATCAGTTGATTATTTGATTTTTTGAGACAAATAGTGTACATTTGTACACAGAAGTTGCATAGCTGCCTTGAAATCCTTTAAGGCATCTTTAAAGGTCAGAGCTGCAGTGTTCATTGTGGTAGTATTGTAGCTATTTCTCTTGTTGTGCATTTATCTTCTACCACCATTTTCCTATAAATGACAGTTTGCAAACATTCATAAATAATGTCTTCAACTTATTTTGACCTGCCTGTCACACAAATTTTGGAGCAGATGCAGAATGGAAGGTGAGTAGGTTGGTTTCATTCATCTTGGTTCAAGAAAGTGGAAACCTGTATAAAAGAATGACATTTCAGAGGCTTAAAATGCATTTTTCACAATCTGTAATATTTTATTGATATTTAAATCTCACTGAAAATTTGCCATAGATTCTTGAAACAGCACATCATCCACTAGCTGTGAGAATGGCCCTTGCCTCATGTTTACAATATAGATTTCAAAACTGCTTTTTACCACTCTTATTTCACATGGGTATGGGTCAAAAACAAATGCAGTTCTTCATAGGCTGAGTTCGGACAGAAGCCTGAATGCCTGCAGAGCAATTTTCTTGTGGTAAGGACCAGGTGAAGAGTGGCTCATCCTTTTGCAGATCTGAAAGTACCGTTGCTGACATTCACTGCTTGAGTGACATGCACAGTATAAGAGAATAATACTGGCACTTGGAATCTAAGAACAAATAACCAGCACAGAAATTATTATGCAAAAATTAGAAATGATTCATAACATTTCTTAAGTTGTGGAAAGAGCAAAGATTTTTTGGCATTTGAAATACTCCCTTCCCCCCCACCCAGCCCCCCCAAACAAAACTAGCAGAAAACTAAACTTTCTGATATCCTGATACTAAGGATTTTTTGAGAATATAGAGATTTAATGGCAAATCCAACTGAAAGTATTCAAGTATGCAATTAGAAAGTTACAGGCTTGTGTTTGAAAAACACATCAATTTTTCTCATCTCTAATTTTAAGAGATCTGCAATTGAGTTTGTAGCTTTTATTTTAATTTGCCCAAATGCAATCAGAGCAATATGAAAGTAAGCACTGTGGTATTGCAGTATTAGGATGCTCACAAGTATTTTGGCACCTGCTGTGTATATCCCAATTGTATCTGGACTAGACAAGACTCTTGGTTCTGGCTTAAGCATCTTCTCTACCACTAGTGAGAACTGGGCCAAGATTTGTAATGGCCAACATTCCTTTAAGCTTGAATGAGCAGGGCTTTATATTGCTGCTAAATATTTAGGGTAAAAATCCATATAGTTATTTTACTTAGATCCAGCAGCTGACATTGGAGGGGAAAAGAGCATCTCTTGGATGTGCCACACTAACTAAGCAGGAAGAAGCCTGTCCATTTGCTTTACTTGCACCTCAGCTCTCCTAACCTCCTGGAAATAGGATTGAACTACATTTTGACATCTGCCTCTGTGCTCCTAGTACCTATTCTGAAAATGAGCCCCTCCCAGGACCTTTCTGAGGAAACAGAAAAGCCAAAGGACAGACTTGAGTATTTCTGTTACTCAGAGACAGAATAACAAGATCTTACAAGCTGATTGTATCAAGGTATTTGTCCCATTGTTCAAAGAAGGCCTCATCCAGATAGTTACTAATTGTTCATTAAATATCAATATTCTAATTCTTACTTGCCTTCCTAGGCAAATCTATTTAATAAACAGCACATCATCCACTAGCTGTGAGAATGGCCCTTGCCTTGTGTTTACAGTATAGTTTTCAAAACTGCTTTTTACTACTCTTATTTCACATGGGTATGGGTCAATATCAATATTCTAATTCTTACCCGCCTTACTAGACAAATATATTTAATAAACATCTATTGTTTGGCATTTTTCAAGACTGCAGTCTCAAATATTCCTGCTACAGTCCGTTAAATTTTAGATGATTAAAAGTTTTAACTTCTTTCCCGTGTGAACAAGAGGAAAGTAATGAGTAAATGTAAGCCTTGTATTCGGGAATTATACAAGGCATTGGAAGGGGCTCCAAAGGGTGTAAAACCTCCATGACTTTCCACCTGATTAACAATGTAGAAAAGCTTCACTAATTCACAAATTGTAACATTCTTCAATGTAGCTTGAATCAAAATTAGAAAACACACAGTTTTTCATTTGAGGCAGAATGAGATTTGTAAATTTGCTTCATATTGGCATAAAATCACTTAAAATTTTGAAGTAGAAACAAGTTTGGTTTGTAATAGTAGGGCACTATTTATTCCATATCCAAATCATAAATCCTGTCTCTGTGGGAAAACTGACATAAGAAAGGAAGTTTACCTGAGTTCTGTCTCTCCTATATTTAACAAACTCAGAAGACACCTATGAAGGCAAGGCTTGGCTTTGAGTTGTAAGAATGCTGAGTGCAGTAAAGTCATACCACCTCATGGGAATGAGATCAATTCACTTAATTCAAGGAAAGTATCTGAGATCACCCAAGCATGAAAGAAAAAATATCTTAATCAAAGCTGCATGAGGAGAGGAAGATATATAGAAAATGAATAGAAAGTGACAAACTGAATGGGGAAGAGAAGATGAGAATCTACAGCCAATACATAAACCTGAAATAGCAAAAACTAAAAAAGAACACTTCGAAAAATCTTCAAGATGCTTCTATTTTTGTGTTTAAATACGCATCCTGTTTCACATTGAAATATATACTGTTACAGTTCTCACTGCTACTTCTCAGGTACATAAAAAAATGCAGTGCCCTTGTCCACCCTCATGACCTAGACCTAATGACCTAGAATTAATTCCATAGCTATCACTCTTTCAGTCAGACCCACAGAATCCTCCTGCTTCACCCTTCCACACAAAGGCCACAGCAGAAGCCAAAACGATGAGATGTCTGTGGCAAATTAACCATCACATCCACATTTAAGACACTTCTGCCAAAGCCAAACTGCCTTTGTTTTATTGGAATGTAGGAGCTGCCCTCTGCTAGATGGTGGCAGCTGGGGACGAGGCTTTCTGTCCTAACTCAGAAATACAAGCTATTTCTCTCTCAGTGCACTTGAACTCCTTAATCAGTGTCTGCATGTGTGTCCATCTCTGCCTGTTGCAGACAGCTGGTCCGAGTGGTCTGAGTGGTCTGACTGTGACTCATCTGGCTTCCAGACCCGTGCTCGACAGTGCATTATTTTGTTTCCTGTGGGCAGCCAGTGCACGGGCAACACCACGGAGAGCCGAGCCTGTGCCGTGGACTCCAACTTTATACCAGGTGAGATCAGCCAGCTCCTTGAAGGATTAGGGAAATCTCCCAAGGTTTCAGGACTGAGGCACAGCACTGTTCCAGACTGCACTGTGCAGATCCATGAGCTGAAGCAGAACTTGCCTTTAGTCAGCAAAAAGATGTTGGTCTGCTGTATAATGTTGTTACATCTGGTGTCTACATAAAAATCTGCCACACGGCACCCAGTGCTGTGGAGCTGTCCCTCCTGTCACTGCCTGGGATTTTGGTTAGTCACTGTCACAGCATTATGCAGGTCTCTCCCATTCTGCTTGGTAGCAGAGGATGAGTACACAGAGCAAGAATAAATAGTTTGCTTTTTAAGTTTTTTTGAAACTAGGATTATTAAAGAAACATTGCTGTAGGTTTTGTTGTTTGCATGTACAAAATGGGTGCTGTGGTTGTTCATCTATAAATAATTTCAGGGAGTCCCTTACATGAATAACTACTCAGAAAGGTAAATACTATTAGCTTTGCCTCCAGTCCTTATCTCCCATGACTGCTAAGTACCTGATGAATAGTCACATTATGTATTATTCTATGGTATTCCTTGAAACTCATGACTGTACTTTTGTTTCGAAATCACAGGAGTAATTTAAATCTGCACAACAGTATGGGTGATCATGATGCACTGCTGTTAACAGTCTACTTTCTCCCTATGTACATTTTAAAAAGCTAGAGATCTTTTCACAGATAGAAAAATTTATATTTTAATGTATCTATTTTAATGCATCTTTTGAAATGTAGCTGTGTTTATTCAGTGCAGCAACCTCTCCTTTGTGTACAACTATAAACTATAGTACAATGTAACAAAGATATCAGCAAACTTAAACTCTGTTTTTATGGATGGTGCATAATTCTTTGATTCCCAAATAGTATTTCCCTCTAAAACCAATGTGAAAAATGTCCCTATGAAAGCAAAAACTCCTACATTGTATTTTCCCTTCTTTAAGGCTTTTGAAGCTCTATTAATAGTCACATTCTGTGAATCTGCAGCTTAACCCAATATAAACTCTACATCTTGTTTTGGAAGGTAGACATTTTTAGAACCTGAAACAAGCCACCACTTCTCTTGCCTTTCTGGTTTGTTTGCTGCTCGTCCTCACATTACCAGTAACACAGCAGATAAGGTCATGCCCAATACTCCCACCTTAGGGAACCAAGCTTTCTGTCTTTGGTTCACTTGGCTTGCTTTTACTCATCCAGGTCCTCTAACTCAGGGGTTTCCTCCCTAGCTCTTGTCTGAAAAGACTACTCCCTGCAGAAGTGGCAACCTTCCTCTGTTGTAAAAACTGGGTACACAGTACAAGCCCATTTCTGTATTTTTTTCCTTCACTTCATTTGTTGCTTCAAAAGATGTTTCCAAAGAACCCAAAATCCTTTTTTGAACTCCAGGTGTACTGTGTCAGCTACGCCACTTGTATACAAGTGGTCTTTGACCCTTTCAGAGAGGTTCAAGAGACTGATTTGTAAGGCAGAATTTCCCTTCATAGAAACCATGCTCTAGAAGTAAGGAGTGGAAAATCTATTGGCTTGATTGCCAATAGATTTTATTCTGTATTTTCAAAGTAAAAATGGTAAGGGTACAGGCTGAAATTCCATTTTCTTAGTTTACAACTAAGACCTATGAAATTATCTTTTTTGAAGATGTATAAATTCCCACTTTTCACATTAATGCTAGATATAACTTCTGGAAGTAATGAGCCCATTTGAAAGCAAGATAATTAAACTGTAGTTAATTTTACTTCAGTAAATCAACTGTTTCTCCACAAGCCTAAATGGCACAAAAAATGTTTCCATGTGCATTTCCTCCTTTTCATTCTGAGATGTTTTGAGGCAAGAATTAAAAAGAAATTGCTGCTTTTTCTTGGGAAACTAAGGAACCTGAAGATATAATGAGTCCTTTCTATTAATTCTACCACATAGTAAAAATATTTTTTACCTTGAAGTGGATGTTATAGAACTAATTTTTAAATTCTTACTCTGTTAATCTAGCTAGAAGTTCTCTGTAATATTTTTTTCTCCTTGGCCTAAGTGATTTTTTTTTTTTCTAGAAATATCTGTGGCACGATCCAGCAGCATAGAAGAGAAACGGTGTGGCGGTAAGCTTTTCAGCTCGAGATGTCTGTTAAAAGCTGAAATATTGATTCCTCATTTTTTGCTTTTGTTTCACCTTTTGCACTCCCTTAGTATTATTCTACCTTCTAAGTGCTGCATTCTCATTATTTACACTTGTACAGAAAAAAAAGTAGTTACGTGTACAGAAAAATGTAGTTTCTACAGGATTTCTCATTAAATATCCATCTGTCATTGGTGACCTTTGAGAGAAGAACATGCATTATTGGATGCTTGTATTTTCTTCTTTGTCAGTGTGGCAATCATCTTTGTACTCAAAAAGAAATATCTTTAATAATCTAGTTATCAGAAGGTCAAAATTTGTAAATTCATTGCTCCGCCTTTTTCAGGATAATAAGTCCACAAACCTCTTTTAGATGCCAAATAAACAGCAGAAAACCAGTCTGCTAACAAATTTAATATCCCAGACTCTATCTGTGACTCATTTTCAGCTTCATTGCCAGAGACAAAAACAAAAAGGGAAAAAAAAAGATATTCCATTCTGGGAAAAAAAAAAAACCAAAAAAAACCCCAATAAACAATAAGAAGAATAAAAAGGAAAATTAACTTTTTTGGGGGTTTTTTTGGTTTTTTTTTGGTTTTTTTTGTTTTTTTTTGTTTTTGTTTTTTGGGTTTTTTTTTGTGCTGAAAAAAAAATGTGTTGTCATGGTAATAGCTCTGGCCAGTTCCAGTATTCTTCCATGCACAGATAAAGCTGCATTTTTAACCTAATAAAGGACAATGAAAACACATAGGTTATGCAGGGGTATTTGTGCATATGGTAACTTGTTATGGGAGCCAAGATAATGTAATTTGGGTTTTTTTAATAATTACCAGTGGTACTCTGTACACATTTTCCCAAGTTCTACAACACCAGGAAACCCTCATAAAGGTGTAGAAGGATATTTTAGTGATTGATATACAGACACAGTTGGCTGAGTCATCTAAATATTAGTTTGTGTTTCTAAGTACTCAATAGGCTGGCAAAGATCCTACCTTAGGTTTTATAAAATATGAGACCCATGTACTGGCCCATTTTTCTGTATTACAGTGAAAGAGATCTAAGAAATTTTTTTAAGACTAACACCAGTATATCAGTTTTAAAACCTCAATTTGTACATTTAGGCAACAACAAACAAATTTTCAGTCATGCTAAGATGAAATTTCCAACATGAGCTTCTCAGTGATACATCTTCCCTAAAGTAAATCAAAAAGTCCAGCTCCAGTTTGAAATAGCAATGGAAAGCAGTGCAGTTTGTTTATTTTGAGTTAATCCTATTGGTGCTATATCTGATCTGGTATCTCTGATCAGTACCAACAGTGGATGATCGTGCTTTATGTTCCCTCTTGCAGTTTCATGCAGCAGTGGGTTTCCTCTCTGTATCAATCCTTGCGCAGTTGGAGAGGGTTTTCCATGGTCTGATGCCATTGTACCTTTGAAGAGCAGAGCAGATAGGAGGGTGCTGGGTTCTGAGTTGTTGACTTTGCACTCTCTGGCTGCCGTGCTTAAAGGTGTATTGAGATTCAAGGAGTCCATCTCTTGCCACTTCCCATTTCCCCCTAGAATGCTACCATTTCTTCCTCACTCCCCCTTAAATAAAGAAAGAAATTCCAAGAACTGGAGAAGGGAACAAACTGGCCAAGATACAAAAAGAATGGTTACCAGCCAGAATGAAAGCAGGAAGAACATTTACTGCTGCTTCTGGGATGTGCATCCAATAAAAAGGATATGGAAAATGTTTATGGAAAGCAGGAATGGGGTTCAAAGATATCAGGATTTTGTCAGTTTTGCCACAAATCACTATGTATAAGAGAAAGAACTATAATAGCAGCAGAGGATGTGATACTGTAATTCACTGAAAGAAGAAAGCTATGTATGTTAACTATATAAACAAGGCTGTGTTATACAGTCTGAAAAAAAAAAAAAAAAAAACCAAAAAAACCCTGATGAACTATTCACACATACAGAATGCAAATAACTTTTCTTTTATTTGTGTTCTGAACTTGTTAAAGCATCTTTCAAAGATCTCTGCTTACAGAGAGAGAAGGGTATCTAAGATTCTTATATTGGTCCCTTCAGGGAGGTAAAATGAATTTATCACTGTAGGGATAAACCATTGCAATTGAGATGTCTCAGGGAAACACATGAAAATTCCCTTATCCTTATTTGAATCAAACACTTGTCTAAATTTTTCCCTGAGCTGAAGCTTTTACTGCCACTGCCTTAAAATTAACATTGCTTTCTTTGCTCTGCTCTGCAGAATTCAACATGTTCCACATGATCGCAGTGGGATTAAGTAGCTCAATCCTTGGTTGCCTTCTCACCCTGCTTGTTTACACGTACTGCCAGAGATACCAGCAGCAGTCCCACGACGCGACTGTCATCCACCCGGTGTCACCTGCTCCGCTCAACACCAGCATCACCAACCACATCAACAAACTGGACAAATACGACTCAGTAGAAGCCATCAAGGTGAGCAGGGGGCTGGGAGCTTCTCTACACACCCAGATAACATTTCTCCCGTGTCAAAAGAATTTTCCTTGCTACTTCTTCGCAGTGGTATTTGAGCTCAACTCATGATGATTTCACTTGAGGTATTGTAATTGCAGATCCTTTCACTTGTCAGTCCCTGTTAGGCAGGAAGTTGGATTTTGCATATGCGTATAATTTATACTGTAGGTTTTCCTGGAATAAAGCAAATCACTCAAGTTGTTTTGTAGGATTATTTTCCTAATTGTATTCTCTAGTGGCTTGTTCAAGAAGTAAACAGAGCCATTCACCATGGTGTCTACTGAAGAAAATCCTTTTGTCCTGATGATCCAGTGTCAAGGTCACTGTTCATCTTCCTGCACTATGTCTCTATATGGGAGATGTATCTGGTAAATATATTCTGTGTCGGACTCTCAGTTAGTGTTTATAGCTAAACTATTGTGTGAAAAAGCAGTACAGATGTACTGAGAGTCTATAACAGTATCCATACTATTCCATCATTATTCCCAAATTGCTGTTTCCTTTTTGTGACCTTTTAAAATAACTCTGCTTTTCAGGTCCACTCAATTAAGGAAGGATGTGCATTCTGAAAATACCTAGTTCGGTATCTTCAGATTTCAAAGTTTATTCATGCAGCTGCGAAGCCTTTTGCAAATGAGGATTTTTCTTAAATCCTACTTGGATAATTCAGTTCTTAATTTCTGCATTTTTCTTTCTAATTAAAGGCATTTTAATGAAAATCATTTAAAACAGCAGGAAAAGTCTGAATCTTCTAGTCTGCAGTGGAATATGAACCTAATTTAAAGCTTTTTCAAATTCCACCTAATCTCTCTGGATAGCTACAGGAAAAAAAAAAAAAAAAAACAAACCAAAAAACCAAAAAAACAATCCAATAAACAAACAAACAGCAAAAAAATCCTTTGAAAATTAATATTCTCAGTACCCATATTGCTTTTTTAAAAAACAGTATTTATGCTCTTACGGTCTTCAGAGATTTCTGCCACTTGAAAATCAGGGAATTAAGACAGTAAAGAGAAAATAATACTTATTCAGTAAAAAGATAGTAAGTGATTCATTCTAATAGAAATAACTGCATATATATGATTTAAAGATATTCATAGAATCATAAGATTAGTTTTGTAATATTGGGGGGGAGGGGGGGGAATGCCCAGCTTTATTAAGTAGAATTACTTTTTGTGGGAATGTTATTATTTAAGAAGATACTTCTTGCAAATGCAAGTTTCTGTAAATATACAGGTATTTCTCAATGCATTTTGACTGACTTACTATGCACAGATATTTGTCACAAAAACTGGCTTGCTGACAGAGCAAGTGTCACTTGTAGTGTAACTTAGTGGTTACCTTTCCTATGTCCTTTTCATTTTCTGATTTTTTTTTCCTTTTATTCACAGGCATTTAACAAAAACAACCTGATTCTAGAGGAGAGAAACAAGTACTTCAACCCACATCTTACTGCAAAGACTTATTCTAATACCTATTTTACAGATTTCAATAATTATGATGAGTACTAATGGGCTTGTATATTTTCTGGCCTCCTGTAACTCCCCAATCCCCAAGGCCTGTGCTACTCAAGTGCTCATGTGATTGAGGCTTCAGAGATGAAGTTCAGAGACATTTCAAGCACGATCCAAACCATCAGTGTCCCATTGCTGCCAAAAGCCCAAACCGCCTGTTTGTGACATGGTGTTTTCTTTGCAGAATGCAAGGTTGGCCTTCAGTGTCAGGGGCGTCTGTAGCCCCTCAGTGTTGCTGGACCACTCACGAGGATTGCATTGCTTTTGCTCAGTTTCGTAAATTTCCTCTCATATTTCTCTAACAAGTGACTAAGTCATTCCAGAGTTTTAAAAGAAATAATAATGTTACCCCTTAAACCTGTCCCAGAAGTACAAATCCTTTTTTTTTTTTTTTTTTTGGTGTTGTCTTCTATTTCCTTGGGTTTTAAAAAAGGGAGCTTTGCTGTTAGCCCTCTGTGCAGTCTCCTGAAGCTCATACTACCAAAAAGAATTCAAAAGGTGCTGGGGATGACAAGAAGAAATATGGTGGTTTAGTGATCCTCTGCAGCAGCTCTGGGCCCTATGGGCTGATCTTCCTGGACTGTAAATCACTCTGACTGCAGTTCAGCTGCTCAGAGTGCAGAGAAGTACTAAGGCTGTACTGAGGGATATAATCTTGTAATTAACCTGGACACCTCCAGGGTCAGTGGTTTCCAGTTGCAAGCCAAGCCCAGTCACATAAAGCCTTCACCTTGCTCAGTTTAATTTTTGCGAAGGTGTGGAAGGGCATGTCCCACAGGGAGGCTAAGGGAGGAGGGCAGATGGGAGAGGCACACTGGGAGGTTTGTCTCTGTGTCTTTACTAAAGCAGCCTCGCTGCAGCACGCGGGTTTGTTGTGGCATTCCACAGGCTTCCTCTCCCCGGTGCACATCCATGGGACACACTTGTCTCTGATGGCTGTGGCAGTCGCCTCCAAGCTGGCCAAAGAACAGTACAGCTGCACCGTGTGTTGTGTGCCATCTCTGGCTCTTGGGGGCATGTAGACATAATCATTGGCCTGTTTTTTTTCTTTCCAGCTTTTACTTTATATGCACGTGTCCGACAAACAAAGCTGGCTCAGAAATATAGGTACACTTCTGAAGGGCTGTCTCACCTTGGTGCCCTGTCTGACCTGCATCAGTCAGCCCCTAGAGGAACATTCTTACGGTGTTTCAAGTGATGATCTTGTTGGACTTCATTGATGTAAATATTTAAAATACTATTTGAGTTTTAAGTTATCATTTTTAATTCCTTTAGTAATGGTAGAGAAGGAAACACAATTTTATAGCATTTTTCTTTTTCTGTTTTCACTCACATTCATGACATTTTAATTTTTGTATCTGAAATTCCATATGTGTAACTAAAAAGAAAATTGCAGGGATTTGAGTCAGATTTTACAGAGTATATAGCAGCAAAGAAGCAATTGCTGTTCTCAGAAGCTTGTGAGAAGAAATGAAACATGAATATTAAGGATTAAAGAACTGGGCTTACATTTTCTTCCTAAAAGTAATGACCATCACACTGGAATACTAGGAAGGTATGCAAGGAGATGAAGAGTGGAAATGTTTCCATTCTGTTTAGAGTCTTTGCTAATTAGATTATGGTAGGGTAGACAAATAGAGAAAAACATGTACAGATTATAATGATTCACAACTATGTATGAAAAAAATTAAGTACCAATAAACACTTCCATAGCAATGGTAAATACTGTATCTACTCATGGCAATGAGCTACATTTTTGAATGGGGATAGATCTGAATGTAGTAGCATTATGCTTCCAATCTGTTCTGTAGAAGAATGAAAAAATTCAAAGTGTTCTTTAAAATGCTATGCAGTAAAATGAACACACATTTACCATCTATGAAAGTAATTAAGATCAGCCACCTATTTTTTTCCAGCTGAATAGTTCTCCCTGTTACTAACTCAGTCAAATGAAAGAACCTCACCTTCACACCAGCTCATCTCCAGAAAGTATAATGCTTGGTCTCTATAAATTTTGATTTTTCACTGTACATTAGATTTGGTTTTCTAGGAATAAATTAGATGATTGCCCTGGGTAAGAGAAACTTTTCTTTGCAAGAAATAGAGTGGAGAAAAGTTCTCCAATCATAACCAGTATGGTATTTGAGTTACTGTGTTCATGCCAAAAGATAAATTTTATATTTAAATAAGATAAGATAAAACTTATATTGTTACTACTGCCAAGAAAAAGCAGCACATATACGTACACACATATGAGCAACATTGTTCCTTTCTGCCCCTGTACTAAGAGCACATTAGTCCAACTTCTGGATTTTATATTTAGACTATTAGCTTTGAGACCAATATCTTTAAAATATTTGAACTATGTATTTTTAGTCTACCTTTTTTAATTAAAATTACTGAAATTATCTTTTTCTTTCCTAACTCTTCAGTAGTTTGAGGCACGCCTATCTTTATAGTGATCTATTTTTCATTCTTTTCATGGATAAATGCATATGTTAGATATGTGTTATATGTGCGGTAATAGTACCCTAGGTTAAGTCTGCATGATCATAGGTAGAAGTCCATTTTGCAGATGCTCAGTCCGCTCACACTTCCCTCTCCTAAAGGAGTATTTCAGGTGTTCCAGATCTTTGAGCAGCTCCTATGCAAACATGTCAGGAAAGTGTTTAATTATTTTTCTTTTTCATTTATCTTCCTAAATTTAATTGTTCTGTATCCCAGGCAGAAATATAGTCAAAACTCTATCTGAAGCAGCAGAGTAAACATGGAAAATTTACAGCACTTAAATGAGAAAACCTTGATAGCAAGATCTCCTTGTAAAGCTAGTTTGTGAGACAACAGTTTTTAAAGCCTTTAGGTATTTGTGTCTTAGGTAATTTTAAAGGACCCAAGATGCGCTGCCTGTATCAATATTTCCACCTTCTGAATTCTATAGAGCTGCTCAGGTAGTACAGCTTTTTCCAGTACATGGAGCAAAGAAAAAGGGCAGTTGCTCTTAATTCTCAACTCAATTTATTTAACATTTTTTCTAAAATAGGCTACAAAGCTGAAAAAGTAGATTTCGTAGAATTGTTTAGGTTGGAAGATATCTAAGATTGAGTCAAAACAATTAATCTAGCACTGCCAAGTCCCCTAGTAAATGATGCCCATTTCTTCTTGAAAACTCTTATTTTTCTTTATGTCAAAAATATAACAAGTGGGCATTTCCTGCAAATCTTGTTTAAGCCAATAGAGCTCTCAAATTTTCTCAAGGATAAAGTTTGGTGATGAAAGCATTGTTCTATTCTTTGAAAAGGAAAATCAAGTCCCTTGCTCATCAAATGCCATGCTTAAATATCCTTCATTCTTTCACTTCTAAAAAATTATCTGTTTCAGATAAATAATTATATTACCTCTGATGCCATTAGTTAATAGTACTAACCGTATTTACACTGATTGCATAAATTTTAAAATGCTTCTCTATTTTGAATGCAAACAGTTTGGGCAGATAAATGAAAATTTTCTAAGTAAAGCTGTTTCCACATAGCCTGCTGCATGGAGGGAGGAAGAAACAAGACTGCTGGTCAGATCCTGCACAGTATGTGCACACATTGGCCAACGCAAAGTACCACTATGCCCAAGTACACAGTTTGTGCTTATTTTTTATGTTTGGATCATAGCATATGTTCCTCAGTTGCTTAGAAAGTGGACTCCTGTGTTTGCAGATATATCTTGGATGTTGATTTGAGTCTGATGATCTTTATGGCCTTTTTAAGTTACTCTATGTAGAAGCTTTTCCAGCCGTTTGCAGTCACCTGATGTTGAAGCAGTGTGGTTTGGCTAAAACTAATCGAGAGATTTTTTACTAGGATTAGGAATTTCATAAGAGAGTGGAAGAAAGAATGGGGCTTAAATGGCTTTGATTTCCAGGCTATTAAGCAGTACTGATTAAAGACTGATTAAAGTCTCACATGGATGTAGGATACTGTGCATTAAGTTAGCTCTACCAGAGATCCACACCAGACTCTGGGAAAATACCACGCCAGCATACAAATCAAGAGCTACTGAAGCACTTATGTTATTGAAGAAATTTCTCAGAGCATCAGACCATATGGCTGTTCAAACCAGAAAAGAATGTAAGAGGTCCCAGATGTAAGTAAAATGTTAATAGGATTAAATTCTTCAGGGTTTTTTTTTTTTTTTCTCGTAATTATAGAATGAATATATTCACTTCTTTAAATGTGGGACCAGTTTTAATAAAATTGGCGCAACGTGAGCACATTCCTAATGTTGATTGTATGCCTAATGGCTTTGCTGTAAGAGATCAATTCTGTAAACAGTTTGGTCCAAGCTTATCTTGCTCTGCTTGAGGCGTCTGGCCAATTTTAAATGTAGCTGCCACCAGCATAATCTATGTCTCGTCTAGGAAATGATACTTAAATGGGCAGAGTTACATCCTGACGAGGGCTTGTGTCTCTTCACCAACACTGCAGTGAGCCTAGACAGATATACTTCTAATTTTCAGTGTCTTTTCCATGCCTAGGTTGACATAAGCTAGGCTCTTGAGTATAATTTTACTTATGACATTAAGTAACCACACTGAGATCAATTGTATAGATGTAGCAAATTACTTATTTTAATGTGTTTACAGAATTGAGCCCAAAATGTATTGCTTCTGCACAAATCCATGCACAGTACAAGATTACTTCAGTAGTAAAAAACCAGATTCATTTAAAATTGTTCTCAAGCAAATCTGCATCTTGATATCAGGGAATAATATGTCTTCATTGTGTGGGGTATTTGAATTCATTCCTTTCTTTGCTAAATAAATTGAATGATAAAACAAGATACTGCTTGACTTCATTTTAAAGCCGTTCTTGAGAATAAAGAAGGATTGTGGGATCTGTGGACATTTTCCCTTTTTTCTATCCACTCTTCTCCACATAAGTGAACCCATGTCTGGCTGAAATAGCCTTTAACTAGACTGCTCTGTGTCACTAAATGAGTGCTTTGCATTGTGTTGCCATGCGACAGCATTCTAACTGGAATGGTACAAAAAGGGAAATATGCAAACCTGAGAAGTTTGGCAACAATTTCAGCCCCAGCAGAAGCAAGGGTAGGCAGAAGTGAAAACAAAAACGTAGAAGAATGTGACTGGAGGCTTGGCAAACTTGTCAATAAACTCAAAGGAATGCAGAGGCTTTTTGGGAACTGCCGAGGGTGAGGCTATTCAGACTGTAAGCTCCTGGATAATCAAGGCAACAAGTAGCTCAAGAAAAAACAGTCTGATTGCAAGAGGTATTTGTTCAAAGTTACGATTCTTATTCAGAATGGGGAGAAAAATTAACTGGTGATACTGTCAGCATCAGGTTAACCAGAGGGGGTGGAAATGCTCTCAGATGCAGGGAGCACCAGCATGTCGTTGGCATTTTGACAATACCAAATATCCTTCTCATTGGCAGGAAGGATAAGGTAAGAGGAGCGTGTCTGTAGAGCTGGGGCTGAACTTGTGGATTTTGGGCTAACTCCAGGCTAGTCTCACAGGCTGAACACTGACAGCCAGTTAGAGTGCGTACCCTTTTAATTTCCCCCATTTACTAAAGACAAATATTCCACCACAGAAGCGGCATGTCCTTAAACTACTTCATGGTACAAGTTAAAGCACACTGAGAGGTGTACTGGGAACTGATAAACTTTTTATTTCTTGCTTTTGGATCCAGGTTGGACACTTTTTCACACACTTTTCCCCTTGCCTTTTCTGCTTGTGGGAAATTTATCTCAGCTTCTACTTTGCTGATAATTTAGCAATTTGAAGGAGAGATTTTAAGACAGTAGAGAGGTCTGCTAAAAATTTCTACTGTAAAACTGACATCAAGGGCTGTGTGAAAACTGCTATAGTGATACCAAGTCAGTCTCTCTGTAACTGGTTTTAACTGAAGGTACTATAGCAATTCCTCAACTAAAATGAACATCTGAGCAGAGGTGGTAATGTTCAGAAAAAGATTCACTGTAACTTTCAGCATTCTCATGTTCCAGTCCTAGAGGCTGAGAATGCAGAAGGAAGGTGTTATTTGTACTTAGATTTTGGGGTTTTTTTCCAAGGTACTCACCCACAAACCTCATCTTGAGTACTGTTGGTTTTACTGTTAAAATCCAACAGTAGATTTGGATTTTAAAAAATCATGGAAGGTAATTAGCAATAACAAAGTATTTTGTTCACGGCAATATAAGATATTAAACTACTAGAGAGCATCCAAAGGGGAGCAATAAAGATGATGAAGGGCCTTGAGGGGAAGATGAATGAGGGGTGGCTTGAGAGCACTTCGTTTGTTCAGCCTGAAGAGGAAGCTAAGGAGACCTCATTGCAATTAGAACTTCCTCATGAGGGGAAGAGGAGAGGCAGTCACTGATCTCTTTCCTGTGGTGACCAGTGACAGAACATGAGAGAGGGGCCTGAAGTTGTGTCAGGGGAGTTTTAGGCAGGATATCAGGAAAACGTTTTTCTCCCAGAGGCTGAACACTGGAGCAGGTTCCCCAGGGAAGTAGTCACAGCATCAAGACTGACAAAGTTGAAGAAGTTTTTGGACAGCACTCTCAGGGACATGGTGTGATGCCTGGGGTGTCCTGCACCGGGCCTGGATTTGGACTTTGATAATCCTTATGAATCTCTTCCACTTCCACAGCATATTCTGTGTTTCTGTGTGATTCTCTAATATGTTCCAAGATTCAGCAACTATATTTCCTAATCCACTAAACCCATGGTTTTGAATGAATTCTCACTTTCATTTGCTACAGCAGTAGACATTGACTGAAAGTGAAAGAAATATAAAATTTCAAATAGATAGGAAACTAAGTCCCAACTTAAAAAAAAAAAAAAATTAAAATACAAAATTAAAAAAACCTAAAACACAAAAAACCAAAACAACTTTGATGACAGGAAAACTGCAGATGAAACTGCTTTTCTATTCTTCTTCTGAAAAGTGCTTTCTTTTGTCATGGCCCTATGAAATAACCTGTGCAGTTAAAAAGTTGGTTATAATAGTGATGCATCCAAGATAAAATAATTTATATACAGCCTGGAAATTTTTAGCAATAGTAAACATTTTAGTTTGGTATCATAACAATGCAGTTGTTTAGTGCAATAATGGGAGTAAATGATCCCTGTACAAATCTTTATAGGGAATAATTTTCCTTTTCCATTAAATTCTTCAATAACAGCTTCCTTAGGAAAACTTTTCATGAGATCTGCAAAAGATACTCACATTTAAAAAGAAACATAGTTGTGGTGGCTCTAGCATAGAAACAGGTGCAGGGATCTAAGCCAGTTAAAACCGCAGCCTCTTCCCACTGCTGTTGAGCTCACTTTGGATTTACATCTATGCAAACAGCTTATCAAATTTTTCCCACCTTGTCAGATTTAGCAGCCTCTCCATTGACTTATTTAGTTCTCCACAGGTAATGTAACCCTTTATTGATCATCTGGAACACAAAGAAGAAGAATCTTAAATGATGGGTGGTGACTGTTTTCCATCTTACATCCTGCCACATATTCTCCTCTCCAATGATGTTTTAGGATATTTTAAATAATGTGATTTGATGAATTATCATTTATAAAATTGGATTCTAAATTGGGGAGGGTTGTGAGTATGTCACTTTACTGGCCTTCATTACTCAAATTTATATTACTTGATTGCCTTTTTTTTTTTTTTCTTGATTTAGTGTCCTTTTTTAAACTTTGGTAATAAGGATTTTTCTGCTTCATTCAGATATTTAATGTAAGCATGACCTGAACCTCATCTTTTTGTGCTTATCTAACACTTTTCTTCCAATCAGAAAACTTAAAATGTGTACTCAAATCTCAGCCACATATCTGTGGTCTTCTAAACTATACTTCTTGTTTGCCTGGTTTTTGTACTAGTGGAAGCAGCACTGACCTGGAAGGGAGCACCAAGTTATGGATGGATGACTTTGGAGTCTGTTCAGAAGAAAAGAAAATTCAACTTCTCTACCATTTTATATTCCCTTTGAGGCTTCCTTCCTGATATTATTCAGGTGCTGTAGTGTGCAAGTACATTTCTCTCCCAGTGCTCTTACAGTAAACACCATGTTCATGGGATTTCTTGATCCTAAGAATTGTTGAAAGGTGTCTGGTACTAAAACAGGCATAAAAATTTCCATCAACCCATACAACAGAGATGGGTAGACATGTTTTCAAATATCATGATTTGGACCCAAATATGGATTTCCTATATTTTCATAGGAAAATATTCCTATGAATATTTTCCAAATATTCATAACTTCTCAAGAACATCCCTAGTCATTTTTTTTATCCTTGTCAATTACTTGTCCATGCCCATAATAAGACCACTTTTGCCTATGATTTCCTATGAAATCTGAGTTAAGATTTCTCCCAAGGTACAGATTAGAGTGGAAGATACCTTCTAGTAGTAAAAATGTTGCTCTTAACATACACCATGAGACTAAGGGGAACAGGTTGAAGAGGGAATTCTACTATTTCCATCACTGGTACTTACATAAAAAAAAAAAAAGAAAGAAACTAAAGGAAAGTTAGCAGCTTGGCTTGCTGAAAGTGGTTTTGGAGTATGGATTCCTTATTTAGATTACAGCAATTAACACAACATAATTAAAAGCCATCAATGCAGAGTAACATCAGACCTATCTTCAAGCCTCTTTCCTGGGAGTAAATGGGTGCATCTCTGTCTGTACTTCTGGTTTTCTTTATCTGGTTATAATCCTTCTAAAAGATAGCCTTTCCTTTTTATGGAATTTTTTTTTTCTCACAGGAACTGAAATTGTCCAAGTCGTACTGAGATTACTTTCTGCATAGTAGTCCTCCTCTCCAGCATAACTGAAAAGCCCACCCACCTGTTATCCTGTGTGCTGCAGCACTAAGTTTGTGTGGTCCTACAACCCCTATTCCAGTACAAGTTTCCAGACACTTTTGCAGTTGCCTCCATCAATCTGTTTCCAGTCAAAAGCTTGTTTCTGGTTATGAATTTTAAATCTGATACCTGTTTACTCGAGTCATCTGTGACTGAGTTGCTTCAGACTCCATCTGACAAGACATCTCAGTTCCTCAATAAAAATGAGATTACAGAAGGCTCATGCGTGTACTAAGGGACAGACAACATTATGAGAATGTTTTTCAGTTGGTAGTTTTTCAGATTAAGGTAAACATTTTTTCTGAGAAAAAACCCCCAGTAAGTAAGCAAGAACAATCCTCCATGTTAACAGTCATTTATGACAGGCAAGTCTGTGAATCAGATCTCAAGATCTTACCCAGACTTTATGATTAAAATTCATAGGAGAGCTTGATAATGCAAAACCAGAAAGAAGCAAACCCCTAAATCTTCAATAAACACAGAAATTTCAGGAAAGGAAAGTTTATCCAACACATCTCTTCAACACATGGACTTAATCTGGAGTTCAATATCTATTAAAAATTTGCACTCCATTTTTAAATGGTCACAAACACAAAGTAAATAACCAAGCAATCAAAAAGGGCCCTAATGTTCAGAGCAGCTGCACTCCTGTCCTTTTGCAAGAACTCTGTGATGACATCAGCCAGTTATCAACCTGGAAAATTTACAGATAATAACATTTAAACATTAGGTGGCTGTTTTAGCCAACACCATGAGTCTTCCTCAAAGTCTTTAAGACTTTTCTGGAAAAGCAGAAAGACTTGTGCTGCTGAGCAGGTCAGGATTTGATTTGTTTCATCTGCACATTTTCTAACACAAATAACAGGTGGGATTCCAGGCTATTGCTTTTTTATATAAATCATGTATGTTTGTCTGTGAACACAAATGTCCCTGCGGAAACAACAAACTGCTGTACACATCCCTTATATCTTTCTGCCTGCTGTTTGTAGTCTGGTTTTGAGCAAAACATATATTCTTGTGTTTCTTGGCTTGCATGCTTTCTCTCTTAGGCATATGCACATACATATCCATTATGACAAACAGAGACTGGGACAAGGATTGCTGAAGTCACTGCAAGACCACAGCTTTAGCTTTTTGTGTGTGTAATGATATTTTTTCCTCCCTGTTCCCTGTGATCATGTTTCTTACTGATGCTTTAAAGCTCACACACCAACTGTCCCTATACACAAAACAACAAATCAGGTTTCTGTGTGGGAGCTCTTCATGTGAGTTACCTCAATACTTGAGCCGTAGTTGCTGACAGCCTTTGGCTTAAATAATGTATTATTATCTCCTAAGAAAAGCATCTAGAGAGTTACTCAGATAGTCAATGCAAATTCAGTTTAATATTCTCTTGATTTCCTCATTAGGGAAAACAATACCAGGGATGAAGGGGTCAAATAATAATCACAAATAAGGTACCACTGCCTAGCAAGCTGGTCTGCCATTCCTGCTCCAAAACGTTGTTCTGTAAAGTTTCAATGAGGGTCAAAAGGAATGCTAATAAAAAGTAAAACATGATGCACGCAACTTAAATTATGCTCACTCACAACTGAATTCTTTTCCTAACAACCTAAAGTCTCTGCTAGGCATGGAATCTAAGTTAAACTAGTGTTTCATGAGGGAAAAAAAACCCATGCTGACCAGTAGTTAAAAAGCACCTCTAGGCTGGGAGTCTTATAAGTTTATGTCTAGTAAAATGGGCCCAATGTAGCGAACTCAGAGCTATCATTAGAAGGTGAGCAATTGCTAGCAATGAAGCATCACAGTTTCCCTCTAATAGCAGACTCAGAAATGTGTATCAGAAATGGCAACTGCACCTGGAGGTTCTGTTTATTAGAGCCCTGTGTCCAGATGATAAACTTCAGTCTGCCTTGTCTGCATGATAATAGACTCCTGGTTCCTTCTCTGCAACAAATAAAATTTCTACAAGGATATTAGCCACTTTAACCTGTTAGTAATTTAAATTAACTTCAGCAATAGCTCCATAACCAGAATATAATGACTAATTACTTTTTCCTCACCAAAGCCTAGATTACTAAAAAATAAAGAGAAATATTATTTCATAGTCTTCTATCTACACTACAAGTATTAAAGTTAAAATGTTGGTGTTCAGTATTTTTGTCATGCTGTTTCAGCCAAATCAAACAATAAAACAGATGATTGCCAAAAATTTTATCTTTGTCAAAGCATGTGAAATGGCATTTACCTTACCTAACTCTGAGCAAGTCTTAAATTTTGAAAGCCTGTTTAAAGACAACAGATGTAGTTTCAAAATAATTTCAGTCCAAGAAGACTGGGAAAGAGTTTAAAATATTGGTAGTAAATATGATTAGAAGTTATAGGGTGAGAATTAAAAAACAAATTAAAAAATGGGGAATGTCTACAAAGGTCAAAAGGAAACATGCCATGCAATAGGCAGGAATACTTGCAGCTCTTTCTTACCAGTGCCAGTAGGTGAGATGTGCAAGTGACCTTTTGCTCTTTTATAGTTGGAAGGGTTGAAATAATTTGCAAGTCTGAATCTCACCCAGACCATAAACCAAATCTTCAAACTGTTGTGAGGGATAATTTTTGTTCCAGAGAAGCCGTAGGCAGCTGGCAAAATAAGAAACTCTTCCTTCACCATAATAGATTTAAGGTGGCTCCTCTGTTTTGCAGCAAACACTGCAGTACTTTGTAGGTATATTTACCCATGTACGGTGGATGCCCTTACAGCCCTTACCTCTTTTAAGCAGCCAGAAGCTCACCTGTTCTGGCTGGTTAACTGAGGCTTCCAGCTGCTGAGGACTGCTGAATAAGGTCTGACAGGTGGGATGAGCTGGTCCCAGAACTTTCTTTCTGTAACTTGTCTTTTCTGGGCGGTGCTGATTGCCCACACCGAGGCACCAGTGGATGTATGCACCCTCTGGTCAGCCCATCCACACCTGATCCTCCCTGTTGGCATACAGCACCTGGAAAGATCATGACATTTCACCTAGAAGTTGTCTGAGCATTGGTAGCCAGGATGAATAAGAGATGGAACAATCCCTTTATATTTGTGAGGGCATAGTGGTGTGGCAAGATTAAGGAGCAGGTTTTTCAAGGCACAGGTGTGACTGATTTTCACTGACGGGAGTACGAACATTAAATTTGTAAATTCTCTGAGAAGCAAACTTGTTTTGTGGCAAAGGCAGGCATCAAACCAGAGCCTCTGACCTAGAGATTTATTTGGAGACGATAATCCTTTATCTCACAGAGACAGCTCTAAGTTAAAATGTCATAAGGCTCCACATCTCACCTATAACATCCCTAGAAATGGGTGGGGTCTCATTTTTGCCTGCATGGTCTGTTACCAGAGAAAAATCTGACATAGGTCCAAGAAAACTCTGAAATCTGGATGAAAGCATGTCACATTTTACTGTTCTCTAATTTTTTGTCCTGCTGTAGCTCATCAACAGTTTTGGCAAAACCCACAGATTTTTCAAGCCTTTTTTCCATAATGTAGTGCAGAAATATGCATTGGCATTATCCACCTCAGCAGTAGGAAATGTGAGAATACTTGAGCAAATAGAACAGTCCATCATCTCCCTCAAGGTTTTATAAATTTACCTGTGGAATTGGGATTCTATAAATCTGCACATAATTAGGAAATTCTAATGTATGTTGAACTATGCTGTGATCCTTGAGAAAGGAATAACCATTAACCTGTAAGAACTTGGACACGTTTTTAGTGTGCTGTTATTCTTCTCTCACATTCCATGTGCTATCACTTAGCAATTTCAGTGCAAAGATAAAACAATACCACTGGAATGAAACACATTAACACTGGCTAATTGGTAGGTCACTAGAAAAGAATTTTCCTCTGGATGGAGAGAGGTTTTTTAATAGGTTTCCACAGAAACCTATTTTCACCCCCATGCTGTTTTGTGCTAGTTAGGATGAAAAAAAAAAATTTTAAAAAAATTTGTATGTGGAGGATGTGGACACAGAAATACAGAATTAATAACTAAAGACATGGAAAAGCTACAAAACCGGAACATCATGCAAACAAATAGACCATGCAAGTTGTTTGCACTCTTGTGTAACATTTTTTGGGCCCATGCTTTCCTACCTGAAGGTAGAGCTTGGTGACTGCAGCCAACTGTACCTAGCTGTGAAGACAGATATCCTTGGAAAGCTAAGACCAGTTGCCATTCTCTTTGTCAGATCCAGTGGCCACCTGTTGTCCATGGAGTGTGTCCCACAGAAGGAACTAATCAGTTCCAAATGAGAGAATGGGGAGTAAGGAGGAAATTAATGTTTTTTATAGGGTTATTCATGTCTTTAACAAACCACAGCCATCTAAAAGTAGATAGACATTTTTATAATGTTTTATCTATGCTATCCCTTGCAATGACCCTGTTCCAAGCTGGATGGATGGATCATTTTTATTCCATAAAGAGTATTGTCACTTTGGAGTTCTTTATAAACTCCACTTGTGTTCCTCTTGAGTCTTTTATTTTTTTATTTTATTTTTTTTTTAATAATAGCAATTACATAACACACAGGATAATTTGGTTTTTTTTGCAGATAGCATTGGATGTTTAAAGATTAATCTGAGGCATAATTTGGATTTCCAATGGAAATGGGCAGCCCATTCTGGGAGCTCACCAAGGGGTGATGCTGCCACATAAAATACAGTCGCTAAAAGAATGTAATTTTAACTTCAATTTTAGTTTTATATAATGGATGTTTTCTAATGGTGTTGACTGTAATGTGAGATCCTTGAATAAGGAACTCAGAGGCAAGAATTTTAATATTTCTTTTTTCCCCAGAAGCATTCTTTATTATGGAGGCAATCAGCATTAAAAGCAAGACTGTAAAACACATTTTTTTTTTTTTTTTTTTTAAGTTTTCAGTAGTGGCAAGATGTCAGTTTGAAATGCATGTACTCTCTAGCGAATGATCCATAGAAAAGGTCTACATACAAACATAAATAACAATGTTAGAGGTGGGGCAAAGGACAACCAAAGCTCTGAACTGAGGTTTGTAAACTATACAGAAAAACTGGAAATTAATACACGTTTAGTGTAGACAGGGACAGAGGAGCACAAATGAAGTTCAGGGCAGAACCAGAGAAACAGTGGTCTGTGCCCCAGTCAGTACTCCTACAATACAGCATTTCCCATCAGGGATTACTCCTGAGATGTGCAGCCCTTCAGAACAAGTCATTCAACTGCTCCTATGAAAGCCTGAGATGCCCATATAACTCTAAACATAAAGTACAGGCATGGGAATAGTATTAGTGTCCATGATTTTATTTCCTCTGCCAGGAGCCATCCAACAGGCCTGCCTAAGCCTGTGAAGGGTGTTGGTGTGTAGGTTTTCCAAAGGTGGGAGTGAACTGCTGCTGTAAAATCCAATCTGGCAGAGTGCCGTCGGTCCATGCAGTCAAAGGCAAATGAACGGCAGAAGTTACCAGCAGCACTATTTTCTACAGGCAGAAACAGACTAACAAATGAAAGTGAATACCTGGATCAACTGAAGATTTCAAGCACAGCCATTTGTGGCAGCCTGATACTGGGAACATAAGAGACGTAAAGCTTTGCCCTCAGCTGTGCCATCCTGGCTCCCCATACTGAGGAAGTGTCTCTCATTCTGACAAGCAGGTGGGGCTTTCAGACACAGGGTAAGATTGTCTGAGGTGTAAAGCTGGTGGAGGTCATGTAGGGTAGCTCCTAACAGGACAGCAATGCTTGGGGGTGGGGAAATAGTTTACCAGCCTGTTTTATGTACTCTGGTTTACAGAGATGCCAGATTTCGTGCTGAGAATGTGACAGCTTCCCTCCACCTCCCTGTAGCCCAGCCTGACCCTCTGTTCATCTGGCTGTACGGTACCACTGTGCTGTATTTGCTTTAGTCAGCTGCCAAAGGACCCCTGTGTTGTTGGCTCTGCCGAGTCCCACAGCCTGAGAGCTCCCTCTCTCCTTGTTCCCTCGGCTCTGCCTCACAGCTACAGAATAAATAACAGCAGTCCTGAGAGAGAAAGATGGGCACTGTCAGAAGATGATGAAAGAGAAGGAATCAAACACAGGAGAGTAGAGAGGAGTGCAGGAGCAGCAGTCAGTGCTCTCAGGGTTGATGCATAGGGAGTAATGATGAATTGCACCCCTGAAATGTGAGATGTCTAACCACACATAGCTCTTCAGGTCAGTGAAAGAAAGGTGTCTCCAACACCTAGACCTCATATGGACTAATCTGTACTTTGGATGTGCCTGGTTTGGCCAAGGAGTCTTTATCCATTCTCAGCTGGGACAAGCTCGGGGTATGTGTTGTACTCAGACCTACTGACAAAAGTAAAAGAGCACTGTAAGTAACAGCCACATTTAATGACTAAAGGTTCAGGTCAGAGGCATTACTGCATGTGCAGGTTCTTGTGACATAGACTACCAAACCTCAGCCTGCAGAAGTTACGTAGATTGCCAGCTGTCGGCAACTCAGAAAGAAATCATTCTCCTCTTAAAACTAGAAAAGGGTGAAGAGAGTATTGTCTGGCTTTCTTCCTCTCCCTTTCTCTCAAAAATGTGATATGTAACCAGGTTGTGTGTAAAAGGTAGGCCAGACTGAATAAGTATATGTTGTACTTTCTTGACATTTTCCACATTACTTTCATATGAGACAGCTTGTGATGGCAAGAATTCGACTAAACATGTGTTCTGTTTCCAGCAGTTCCCATATTAGTACTTAGATGGACATACATGTGTCAGGTTAATATGGCAATCAATTTTTATTAAAAAAAGTATAAAGGCACTTTTGGGATAAATGCTAAAAGTGTTCTCAGTAATGCCTGGACTGCTGAATAGTAGGGTATAGTGAATACTGAGGTGGGATATCCTTCAGAAGATATTTTTGTCTCAGCCTGCAGCAGTACAATAAAGTCTCTTTTGCAGAAAATGATTGTTTCTGTGTACCTTTGGTCTCTATCATTTTGCTTTATTCTGGAAAGAAGCTAATCATTTCCCCCCCCCCCCCCCCCAAATCCATCCCCACAGTGAAAATAAACTTAATAGAGTCTCCTGCTGTTCTTTCACAAAGTTCAGTAGACATTCGTCTGGGCAAGGGTTGAATAATTGATCTTTGAAATCTCCCTCCTCACCCACCCCAAACACACAGATCTCCTGGAATAATTTTCCTATTTATATAAAGAGCGTGAAAGTTGGAAAATATTTCTTCCCCATCCCAGTCTATCTGATGGAATCTTCTAATTCCCAGCAATGCTGCCAGAACAAGACAGCATCATGTAAGCAGCCTGAGAGGGCCAACGGGGCTGTGAGGGAGGGGGTGGAGTTGCAAGGGAATATTGCTGTCCTGATAGATTTGAAGATGAGTCATCAGAGCTGGTTGACAGCTTAAAGAAGCAAGGCCAAGGACAACAAGAGATAGGGTCAGCAGGCTCAGATGCACAGAAATATGAGCAAGTCCCCCATGGTCATGCTGGAGATGGGAGACAACATGCTTCATTACGCACAACAAAGCAGGGAAGAGGGACAGAGAGGCCACCCAGCTATCGCCACTTCGAGGGCAGACTGAAAAGAGAAGTGAGTGAAATATGGGACATTTAGGAGAGAGCCGAATTACTTGGTCAGATGTCCTTATTATAGCAATGTCTGTCAAACCCACAGTAGGATTTCTGGATGCAGCTGAGTTGTATCCTCACAGGTGAGAAGGCAGAGGAACATGTATCCAATCACGTCCATGGGGAAGCTTGTTCCAGACATGTACCAATAAACGATGCAATGGAGCAGTGCACTGCAGATCCTAGAGCAGTGGCACTGCAATATGTTTTCCCTGGGAGCTCTTGCAGCAGGATGGAGGCAGAACAGTTGCGCATTTCTGAAGGAATAGAAAACATCAAAATCTTTTGCAAGAAAATGTCACTTTTAAGAAATTTTTTGACATGAAAAAATCATGGAAGTTTTGAAATAGAGCAACAATTCTGTACTGAATTAGCCTGATTTTATTTCACTTTCTGTTTGCTCAAAATATTTCAGTCCTGGTTACATTTCTGCATTCTTTCCTCATGTAATTGCTAGGCAGCAGCATTTAAGCCTGCATAAAAGTGGTTTTGTTTCAGCATGACTGATTGATCTTTTGGGGGTTTGCCCTGTGTTTCCATTTCAAGAGACATGCAGTTTTCAGATTTACACATTTTACAAGAGGCCACTGTGGTGGGCTGGCATCTGTCACTTAGACAAGACTCAGTCTTTGAAATCAGTGACAGTCATTGCTCTGGATCTAAATGTGTGGCAACAGGAGCTGTGGTTGCCAGTTTCTGTGGCTGACTCTCAGATGTGAATGTGAAACAGTGAATACTAATTTATTAATTACATAGGTTCTATCTTCCTTTCTTGAAGGGATGTAGAATGAAATACAAGTATTAGGTGTTATCTGATTTCCTTGGAAAATCCTAATCTCACTTTACAATGAGTGCTGCTGAAGTGCTGTATTAATTGAGAAGATGAAAAGCCAGCTCAAACATTGTTCCATATTGGCACTGTAAATGTTTCAGAAAAGAAGAAGAAAATACAGCCGGAGGTTCTTAACCTTTTTTATTATGTGCTTGTTGCTGAGTGCATGTTACAAACCGCATTTGTGGCAATCCACAGATGAGATGAGGTGGCACAGCCCTTACTCTGCAGATAAGTAATCTTTGAACTTTGCAGATGCCTGTCTCAGTGCTAATATACTGTCACTGTGGAAGAGCAACTGTGCAACTCAGCATTGAAGGAGTGGAGGAGAATCATGGCAGGATTCACAGCCAGCATTCCTGGAATAATTTTCTGTGTAATAGCAAATGGCTCACGTTGTAAAAATGAGTAAACAGTTATGTGTTTCTAATACATGTTAGGGACTGGCCCTAAGACTATCTGTCACAGCTACTTTTAAAATATTTCTCTACTTCACTTTAGGATAAAACTTAGTGAAAGCTGTTGTTTTCTGCCATCATACCAAGTTAAAAAGAAAGCAACTTCAGGTTTTTGAGAGGTGTTAATGAATGAAATTAATCTTCTTTCCTTTTTTCACTCTGACATCTGTTCATCTTAAAAAGGAAATAAAAATATAGAGAGAAAAATGAAAGATATACAAGAAGTGGCATGCAGGTGACTCATACAGTCTAAGAGGATAACAAAGTGTTTTCTGTTCCCAACCCCATTTGGTCTGGGAAAGGTTTCACAGAAGAAGGTACAATAGTTGGGATAAGTGCATAAGAGCTGGATTCTCAGAGGGAGTGATGCAAGTATGCAGTAATGCAGCTTTAGTTCTCTGGTATATATGCCTGCATTCTAAACTCTGAGAAGCAGCCAAGCACTGCTGGCTACTTTTGGATCTCCCACTGTTGTCAATATCATTCATTTCAGTAACACTGAAAAATGCTACTTAAATTAATGAATTTAATTTAATTCAGCTATACATTTATTATACACACACATATTAGTTTACTGATGACAGGAAACTAAGGGGAGTGGCTGATACACCGGAAGGTTCTGCTACTGTTCATCAGAACCTTGACAGGCTGGAGAGTTGGGTAGAGAGGAACCTGATGTGTTTCAACAAGAGGAAGTGCACAGTCCTCCACCCAGGGAGAAATAAGCCCAAGTGCCAGCACAGACTGGAGTCTGACCTGCTGGAAAGCAGCTCTCTGAAGGACCTCTGAGAGTCTCAGTGGATGACAAGCTGACTATGAGCTGGAAGTGCCCTTGTGGCCAATGGTATTCTGGGGTGCATTGAGAAGAGTGCGGCCAGCAGGCCAAGGAAGATGATCCTGCTCCTCTACTCGTCCTTTATGAGTCCACATCTGGAATACTGTGTCAAGTTCTGTGCTCCTCAGCACAAGAAAGACAAGAAGTTACTGGAGTGGGTCCAGCAGAGGCCAAAAAGGTGATTTAGGGTCTGGAGCATCTCTCATGTGAGGACTCAGGGAGCTGGGCCTGCTTAGTCTGGAGAAGAGAAGACTGAGAAGGGATCTGTTCAATACATAAAATGTCTCAAAGGCGAGTGTCCAGAGGGTGGTGCCTGACCCTTCAGTGGTGCCCAGAGATAGGACAAGAATCAATAGCCATAAGCTAAAACACAACTTCCACCATAAGGTAGAGAGGAACTTTGAGGGGAGCAAAGCACTGGAGCAGCTGCCCAAGGACATAATAGAATCTTCCTCTCTGGAAACATTCAAAACCCACCTGGACCTGTTCCTATGTGAATTACTCTAGGTGACCCTGCCTTGGGACTAGATGAGTTCCATAGATCCCTTTTAACCCTAACATTTCAGTGATATAATGCTATACCTTATATAATATACTTTACAATACCATATTGCACATAGAATTTTCTATTTTCTCATATACAATCACATGTTATGTATTAATCTCTGATGCAACATATTACAACTTCCTAATGTAAGAATATAAAATTACATAGAAAACAATAATTTATTTTATAAACACAATTGTTTTTTAGTGTTCCCACAACAACATGCCCCCAGTCCAACACATTTGATACACTATTTTAGTCATGGCATCAACAGATACTGAAATGTCATTACCTACTCAGATCTACTTTATGGGAAGGTGTAAGGAGTGCTGTATGGAAAAATCTGGGCAACAACACAGTGTGTTAGGTGCCTGACTTGGGTGATGTAAAAGTATGGTTGCTCGGACTGCAAGGACTGCAAGAAGGGCTATAGATATAGATATTAATACATATTGATACAGCAGCAACCAGAAAATCAAATCTCAGCTACTTTCTTCATGCTAGATATCTTAGTAAATACATTGCCCACATTTAACATCACCCCTTCCAAATGCTTTCTAAATGTTTGGATGAGGGCTAATAATTCATAACACTGCCTTATCCTTAACCAATGCCCACAAGCAATGTGAACAACTGCACTTCTGACTTCTGCAGCAAGTGGTGTCTGCAGCCACTTTGTATTGGCAGCCCACTGACAGCCCCTGCTGCCCTCTGCCCGTCCCACTCCCACCATGCTGTCTCAGCTGCCAAACTTCTGCCAGTCAGGAACATCAGCTCATCCTGTCCATCCTCCTGTGGCGCATTGCCTGCAATGGCATGGGCCTGCCTCACCCCTACTGGCACAACCCTGCTTCTCCAAGATCATCCTACATAAGGGCTCCCCATCCTTGTCAAAGCTACTAAGCCACTTCTGCAGCAAAGTTGAGCTTGCAGGTGTCTTGTCAAAGTATCACACCAGGCTCTTGGCTGAGAACAAAGGGGAAAGGGCACTGTGGGGGCTATGGAAGGGGAGGAGCAGGTAGACATGCTGGCTGGTGACCAGGACATGCTGCTGTCCTGGGACTAGACACCCACCTGCCTGTCCTGGGGCTAGACACTTCTTTTTGCTCCCCTGCCACAGCTCCAGCCTTTGGTAGCCCACTGTCAGCTTGCTGATAGCCATGAATGGTCACAGAGTTCCCTGCCAGCCCTTCCTGAGCAGAATCAACTGTCTGCCTCTCTCAGGGGTGAAAAAAGCTTACACAAAATTTTTAGGAGATCTTTTTCTTGAAATTAAACATCTAGAGTACCTTGACTTCAAATATTGATGATCTGAAATGAAAAGGAGTAGTTGGGACATTGCTGATGCCTTTCAATAGTCAGTCATCCTTGTTCCCACCAGGTAGCACAGCTTTTGTCCCTCTCATTAAGGAAAGCTACAAATCACTGCCCATTTGATCAGGTCCTTGTCATAAAAACAAATAAAATCAATTAAAGTTCACAGTACTGCATGCTGCTCTTTCATTTTTAATGATAGTTTCATTTGGTACCTACTTCTTTTAGCTCACCAGGAGTACAGACTCCCTTTTATTGCTATCTCAGTGCATTTCGTTCTGCACACAATCCCTATTTGATCATGGAAGATGGAAAAATCCTCCAACAATTTTTTTCATGGAATATGGACTGAACTAAGTTGCTTATCCATTCCCTGGTGAGATGATCCAGGTTACTGTTCACTGTAGACCTAAAGAGAAAAAAGCCTGCACAGCGTATTTTGGCCAAGGACAGTAGGGAACTTGTGTTAATAACCAGCACTTCTTCAGGGGTGAAGAAGTGAGGTTTTGAGGCTGACATCAAAATCCACTGTACAATCAACATGCCTGGAATTTCCAAAGCAGTATAAAAATAGCTTCAATTGTAATTGATTTCCCCCAAACAATGTTTTGTGTAACTCTCCATCCAGTTTTTAAGTCTCATTTTTTCTCAAATGTTGAGTGCAGAAAAGGGAGGATACTTAAAAAAAAAAAAAAAATTTAAAAAAAACAACAAACAAAAACCCCAAAAAACAAAAACAAAAACAAACAAAAAAACCCTGAGTATATATTTACCTTTCATAAAATGTGGCATGGTTGGACATGAGTTCATATATGTTTCTAATATCAGGGTCTGCCCAAGTTTGCTCCATAAATCAGATCTATTGATTAAGGGTGGTTGGGACTTCTTAAGAGAAAACAAGAACCTGGGTCATGTTTAAGCACAGATTATGCAATGACAACAACTCTCCCTACAAATATACACACAACTAAGGATAAAGTGGACTCAGGCAAAACTTACCAGCTTGAAATCAGATTAATTTCAGTTTTTATTCAATATAGAAATGAAAAAAGTTATCATGGCTGCTGAAAAAAAAAAAAAAAAAAAAACAAAAAAAAAACCAAACCAAAAAAAAAAAAAAAAAAAACCCCAAAAAAACCCCAAAACCCAAAAAAAAAATAAAAAAAAAAAAA
>VWZN01021220.1:0-13516 GCA_013396955.1 Regulus satrapa
CCGACAAACGTGCGCCGCTCGCAGCTCTTTTAGCGCGGCGGAGGGGCAGCAGCAGCCTCTCGGCGGAGTGCGGAGAGAGCCGGCACCCCCGTCCCCGCCAGTCCACCCCCGTCCCGTCGGGCCCGCCCCCGCCAGGGCACTCGGCAAGCTGCAGAAAGTGCTGATCAGCGAAAGCCTGGACCCCTGCTGCCGGGAGATCCTGCAGGCCGGCGGGCTCCGGGTGCAGGAGAAGCCCGGGCTGAGCAAGGAGGAGCTGCTGCGGGAGATCCGGGTGAGGCAGGGCTGCACCCACGCGTGGGTGGGTGGCTGAGTGCATGGGTCGGTGGGCACAGCTGCAGACCGGCGGTCCCGGGGGCAGCGGACCCCTTCGACCGGTCCCCGCCTCCTGTCTGATGCAAGAGCCCGTCCGGTTTCGCACGGCAGATCCCGGACCCCGGCAGCGGCTCTCCCCGTCCCGTGACCCACCGGGGACCACCGGCCCCGGCCCTGGTCCCATTTGCCGTGTATGTGACCCCTTAGGACTGCGATGGGCTCATCGTCCGCTCGGCCACCAAAGTCACGGCCGAGGTGCTGGAGGCGGCAGAGAGGCTGCAGGTGGTGGGCAGAGCTGGCACCGGC
The DNA here is from genome assembly GCA_013396955.1 of Regulus satrapa. Taxonomy (NCBI): domain Eukaryota; kingdom Metazoa; phylum Chordata; class Aves; order Passeriformes; family Regulidae; genus Regulus; species Regulus satrapa. The sequence continues at coordinate 619 of VWZN01021220.1, forward strand.
GTGGACAATGTGGATGTGGAGGCAGCCACCAGGAAGGGCGTCCTGGTCATGAAGTAAGAGCAGGAGTGCAGGGACATCGTGTCTGTGATCCTGGGGAGGCTGGGGAGACTTCAATAGACCCCTGGCACCACGCTGTGTGTCTCCATCCTCATGGGGCACAGACCTCTGTCAGCCTGGGGGACACACACCAGTGACACCACTCTCCATCCCCAGCACACCCACTGGCAACAGCCTCAGCGCCGCCGAGCTCACCTGTGGGATGATCCTGTGCCTGGCCAGGTGAGCACAAGGCAGGATGCGGACAGAGGCGTGCCCTACAGCCCCCTGCCCCGCACTGACCACAGCCTCCTTTTTAGGCAGATCCCACAGGCAGCTGCCTCCATGAAGGAGGGCAAGTGGGACCGTAAGAAGGTAGGAGGCAGGTGCAGCACCTCTGGGTAGGGGGTTTCCATGTGGGGTGTGCTCGCTCACTCTCCCTGTACTCCCCAGTACATGGGCATGGAGCTGAACGGGAAGACGCTGGCCGTGCTGGGGCTGGGACGCATCGGCAGGGAGGTGGCCACTCGCATGCAAGCTTTTGGCATGAAGGTGAGGAGACAGGGCAGGGAGGAATGATGGGGAGCATAGACCTTCCTGACCTGGCCAGAAGCCACTGTGCCAGCCTATAAGAGTGAGTGCCCGCTCTGCCTCAGACCATAGGCTACGACCCCATCATCACCCCCGATGTCTCAGCCACCTTCGGTGTGGAGCAGCTGCCACTGGAGCAGATCTGGCCCCGCTGTGACTTCATCACGGTGCACACGCCGCTGCTGCCTTCCACCACGGGTATGGAGTGGGCACCTTCACTGGGAGGTTTGGGGAGAGCTGGGACAGCCTCCTTCTGCTCACAGCTCTCCTTCCACAGGGCTCCTGAATGACAGCACGTTTGCCAAGTGCCGCCGTGGCGTGCAGGTGGTGAACTGTGCCCGCGGTGGCATCGTGGACGAGGGCGCGCTGCTGCGGGCACTGCAGTCGGGGCAGTGTGGTGGGGCCGCCCTCGATGTCTTCACACAGGTCAGTGGGGCTGTGGGGACCCCCTGAGCTGGGCTTTGTCTCAGTACCACCTAAATTTTGCCCAAACCAGGGCAGGCCAGCCTAGTAAACCCTGTGGGGCTGGGATCAGGAGCAGTCCTTCTCAGCCTCCCTCCTTGCAAAGGAGGTGGGGCAAATGCCCCCTGCTCCAAGCTCCCCGGTGGGTGCTGGGAGCTGACGGCAGCATGGAATTGTGTCTGCAGGAGCCCCCAAAGGACCGTGACTTGGTGAACCACCCCAATGTCATCTCCTGTCCACACCTGGGTGCCAGCACACGGGAGGCACAGAGCCGCTGCGGCAAGGAGATCGCCATGCAGATCGTGGACATGGCCACGGGGAAGGGGCTGACCGGCGTAGTGAGTCCCCCTGCAGCACCTGACCTCCATATCTCAGTTACCCCAGCTGTAACCCATGGGTGCATTGGCACCAATGCTCCGTGTGGGATCCCTGGCAGGCTCTCACTGCTCACTCTCTCCCGCAGGTTAATGGGCAGGCTCTCAGCAAGGCTTTTGCACCCCAGACCAAGCCCTGGATCACCCTGGCCAGGGCCCTGGGCACGATGCTATGCATGGCGGGCAAGCAAGTGCAGGGCAGCGTGCAGGTCTGCACCCTAGGTGAGCCTGGGCGTGGGGACCCCAATGGGCAGGCAGGAGAACAGATGGACAGAAAGGTGGTTAACAGGGGATTGGAGCCCTAGAGTGTGCAGGGGTGGATGGGTGGATGGATTGGGTGAGTGGAAGGACCAGCCCCAGGCTGGCCACTCCACTGCAGGCCTGACCTCTCTGCTGCTGGCTCATGCACACCTCCTCCCTGAACCCCAGGGACATCCCTCAAGGAGGCTGGGAACTACCTGACGCCTGCTGTGGCCATGGGCATGCTGGCTGGAGGGACACAGAAGGAGGTGACCCTGGTGAATGCCACGCTGCTGGCCCAGGAGGCTGGGCTGAAGGTGTGTGGATGCCTGGGCTCTGCACCCCAGCCTGGTGCACTTTCCCCACCAAGCAGCATGAGCCTGTGGACACCCTACAGGGCTGCTAATGCAGCACTGAGGCTGGGTGTTCCCCAGGGTGCTTCTGAAGACATCCCTTCCCCACCCTGGCCACATGCAGGGCCTGGGCACTGAGTGGCCCTGTCTCTCTGGCAGGTCACAACCACCCACAATGATGTGGCCCCCGAGCCCGACAGCAGCACCGGTCTGGTGCAGGTGTCCCTGCAGGGCACCCCACACCAGGTGACTGGGACAGTGCAGGGCAGCACCCCGGTCCTGCGACAGATCAACGGGGCCACCTTCCAGCAGCCAGCCCCGCTGTCTGGCCCTCTCCTCATCTACAGAGCCAAGGCCTCCGATACCAGTGCTCTGGCCACGCTGACCGGTGAGTCCCTGTGTCAGCCCTGAGCTGCAGGGACAGCCTGGGGAACCGCCACATCCAACTTGGAGCTGAGCCCCTGCTGCAGGAGATGGTGCCTGCAGAGTTGGGTGGGTGGAGGGGGGGAGGGAGNGGATGGATGGATGGATGGATGGATGGATGGATGGATGGATGGATGGATGGATGGATGGATGGATGGTTTGGGCAGGGGCTCGTGTGATGTTGAGCAAAGGACTTGAGGTGTAGGAAGAAACAGCATCATGGACCTCTGAGCAGGGTGCTGGGGTGAGCAGAGGCTCAGCTCCCTGCTGGGTGCTAGGGCAATGGGGAAGTCTGTGGTCCCTAATTCCTGTCCTCCTCTCCAGGGCTGCTGAGCAAGGCAGGGGGCCAGCTCCTGTTCTACCACAGCTCCAGCACGGTGGCAGGGGAGCAGTGGAGCATTGTGGGGCTCTCAGCCCCCCTGTCCAACCTCAGTGAGCTAAAGCCACGCGTCACAGAAGTCTTCCAGCTCCACCTGCTGTAGACCCTGACTGCCAACAAGGACTCTCCCCACAGCCACAGCATCTGGACCCTCCCCCAGCTGGGGAGGCATTGCACATGGCCATCTCTGACCCCCACACTGCGTTTGGGGTGGTCCCACATTCAATAAAAGGTCTAGAAGGAGAGAGCATGTGGTGCCTTCTCTGTGCAGTCCTTTGTCCTCAACCCCAAACCCCCTCCCTCCTGCCCCTGCTGCTCCCCAGCCCTGCTGCTGTTTGCTGAAGGGTGCAAAGGTCTCTGTGGCTGCTGAGGTCCTGTCTGGCCACAGTCCCATGCTGGGACACAGCCCAGAGAGCAGTGCTGCAAGGGGCATGAGCCCTCCCGGGAGCCACTGCGTCACCTGTGCTCTCCTGCCCACGGGTTTTGCCATGAGGATGTTTCAATTCAATGACATCATGGGGAAAATGCCATCTTGCTCCCCTAAACTGGTGACTGGGAGGCTGGACCTTGCTTAACTCCCCCAGAATGTCAGCAGGGAATACTCCCATGTCTAGCAGGGCTAGTAAATCCCATAAAGCAGCTGTGATCCAGACTGGTTGTGGTTAATTGGGAGGAACCTAGGGTGGGAGGACATCATTCAAGACCAGGAGCCAGAGCTGGGCTGCTGCCCCCTCCCATCCACACCTTTATTCCCCTGCACTGCTCCGGTGTTTGCAGAAGACACTGCCATCCCCAGCAGCTCTGGGGCCCAAGTCACTGCTGGCCATTCCCCACCCACACAAAGTGAACTTTCCCACACAGGCCAGCCCTGGATGTGGGGAATGAATGGAGATGAGTGGGGAAGAGAGCATCCCCCTCCTCAGGGCTCACCACTCTGGTGATCCCCCTCTAGATGGGCTTCCTGGCATATTCACGGCGGTACTTGGAATCCACCCGTGTCAGGTACCAGGTTCCAGGGAAGAGATCCGCCTGGGAGCCGTGGGGAGCGTGGTCGGCTGCAGGGAGAGGGCAGTGATGCTCAGGGGTGTTCTGGGGTCCCAACAGGGCAGGGCCCCAACTCCCCAGCTCCACTCACCCAAGTGATGGGTTTCTTCCCGTCGCTTCATGATCTCGGCAAAGTCCTGTGGGGCCACGCGCTTGCGGGCGTCCAGGCGAGCGGGCAGGTCAGCCAGGCTGGAGACCAGCTTGTCCAGGGGTGAGCCTGGCAACGGGCACCTCACGTGTGAGATGGCACCACTGGCAGCCCCATGCTGCCCTCCCTTCCCAGTCCCTCTCTGCCCTGGGGCTCACCTGGGGCTGCATCCTGTGAGACACGGAAGGAGAACATGCTGGCGGCCAGTCCCGAGCCGTAGGAGAAGGCACCGATCCGGGAGCCGGCCAGGTCCCGTGCTGAGCACCTGCAGCGAGAGATGAGGAGGTTACAGGACGTTTGGGCTGAGGGGGAGATGGGGATACAGGGCTGTGGGGGCACAGTAGGGGGCTGCCTTCTTTGTAGACAGGCAGATCCTTGGGGCTGCATTTCTGAGGCAGTGCAGCCCCAGAGTGCGGTGGTGCCAGGGAGTCCCGGGACAAGGCTTTTGTTCCCCTCAGAGCCTGTCTGTTCCCATGGCTCCTTTCCCATGGGGTCACTCATTCTACTGGGCATGACAACAGGGGTTTTCATCCTCCTAGTGATGACAGAAGGGCTTTATGCACTGGCCCAGCTCCAGCAAGCTGGGATGGAAAGTCTGGCAGGGAGATGGCCTGGAGCAGGATGCATCATCCTGCATGGAGCCATGCAGTGTGGACTGGGGGTTGTGTGCAATGAAAGGACCAGGTCCCTGTTAGGGCAGGGAGAGATGAGTTTTGCCCCTCTATCTGGCCAGGAAGTGCCCTCCCCAAAATGACCTCCTCCCTCTCCCCAACCCAGGGTTTTGGGGGACTCACTGGGACAGGAGGGAGGCCAGGCAGCCATACATGGATGGTGTGTACATGTTGCCATTGCGAGAAGAGAGGAGCAGGGAGGGCTTGGTCTTTTGGTTGAAGATGTCCTGGCTGGCTGCCTGGAATGCCTTCTCCACCTCCTTGCTGGTGTAGGTGTCCTCCAGCTTCACACCACTGCCCAGAGAGAGATTAGCTGGAACCCCAGACCAGCACATTCCTGGCTGGGCTGGATATCCCTCCTGGAAGTGGGACACAGCACAGGGACCCACCGGAAGGACTGCAGCCCCTTGTAGAGGCCAGAGGCTGTGTCAGGGTTGGGGGAGGCCAAGAAGTCGTTCAGCAGCAGCCGCCCCACTGACTTCTGCACCAGCTTGCAGAAGGGCGAGTGGAAGATGATGTACTTAAAGTCATCGAGAGTGAAAGGCCTCTGGATGCCAGCTGGAAGGCAACATGGAACCATCAGTATCCAGGGGGCCTTGATGGGCACCTCAGGGGTGCTGCCACTCACCCTGCTGCCACTGGGTCTCTGCCTTCCGTCGGTACACGGCGTAGCAGCGGTCCAGCGCCCGCAGGTAGCACTGGATAGAGAGCTGCCCGTCCACCACCGGGTACTCAGAGGACAGATTTGGCTTGTAGAAGTCATAGGCGTGTTCCATGTGGGTTCCACGCAGGCCTGGACACACGGGGAGAGTCAGCTGTCAGAGAGCATCAGGAGGTTCCAGCTCAGTGGCAAACACCCAGGGGCGCAGCCTGCCACACCACCCCTGGAATCCAGCAGCCTCCCTGAGTCACTCCATGGTGCCCACAGGGATGCAGCTGGCCAGCATCCTGGGGTACCCAGCGGGGTTTGGCTGAGCAGCTCTGCCCAGGGCTGGGACATGGATGCGTGGCCCCCAGGGACAGCACCCATCAGCTCCCCTCCCCCGGAGTCTCATGACACCAACCTCTCTCCAGCACCAGCGGGGCATTGGGTCCCACCAGCATGGCAATGGCACCGGCACCTCCCGTGGGCCGCGCGTTCCCGGTGGCATAGACGGCGATGTCCCCACACACCACCACAGCATAGCGACCTGAGGGAGGACAGAAGGACTGGCAGCGCCACCAGTAGGTGGAAGCCTCCATCCCATGGCCCTGGTGTGCTCCCATCTCCACGCCCTTGGGTGTCCCACCAAAATGGGCAAGAAGCAGGGGTGACAGAGAGCCTGGAGGCACATGCTGCTTTTGCAGCTGGAGCATCTTTGGATTTCAGGCCACCTCCTGCCTCCTTCCCCCATCCCATGGCACCCACCAGCATCCAGCCCACAGCATGGTCCCTGCCTGCACTCACCATCCCAGGCACTGGACTCCACCCAGGCGGCCGCATTGAAGAGCGAGGCCGTGCCGCCGTAGCAGGCATTGGTGGTGTCGATGCCCTCCACGTCAGTGTTGCCGGAGTCATGGAAAAGTTGCATGAGAACGGTCTTGACGGCCTTGGATTTGTCGATGACGGTCTCAGTGCCCACCTCCAGGCGGCCGATGGCGTCCCAGGAGAGGCGCCCACGCTCCACCAGCCGCTGCACCACCGTCAGGCACAGGGAGTTGATGTCCTCGTGGGCAGCACAGAAGCCCATCTGCTTCTGGCCCAGGCCCCGTGTGTACTTGCCGGCCTCCACGCCATCAAACCGCTCCAGCTCCTCCTGATCCACATACTGGGCAGGGAAGTACACCTCCAGGGCCAGGATACCCACGTCCTTGGGCCAGGCACCTGTCCCAGCAGCACTGGAGAGGCTGTGGGACAGAGGGAGTGGCAACAATCCCATGGCAGCCTGGGGGACAGAGCCTCAGCCCTGCAGAGATGCCACCAGCAAGGAGCCCAGGCTGGGAGCACCCCAAATCCCTGGTAGCTCTTTGTGCCTGGGCCATGCTGCAGGGAGGAGGGAGAAGCTCCCCTTCCCCACCGAAGTTTAAGAGCTCGGCCAGCTCCCCACCCCTACCCTGGCTACGTCTCCAGCGTCCCCGATCCGTGTGGATGCTCACCATGCCCTCTGCCAAGCTGCAGGATGCTGGGCGCCCCGGGGTGCCCGCTCTGACCCCAGCCGTGCCCACCTTGCCCCCCAGCAGCGCGCGGCGCGCCCGACCAAGCGCAACATGTTCGCCCTGGACACTGCGCGGACGAAGGGCCGGCCGGCCGGACAGATGGACAGGGGGATGGGCCTTGCGTAGTGCTTTTATAAACTGCGTGGGCAGCTCGGCACAGCCCTCCCGGCCTTTATCAGCCTGCCGGACCCTGGTGCTCAAAGGTCACCGAGCGCCAGCCAACACGACAGGGGCAGCGGAGCTTCGGAGGGGGGAGCTTGCGAGGTGTCTTCATCTTGTGCCCCAAAGCCTGGGGACGCGGAGCCGAGGCCGAGCGGCGGGACGGGCTGTCCCCGGCTGCCCTGGGGCAGGGGCAGCTCCGGTTGTGCCCCGGCTGTGGTCGCTGCGCGGCCTCCCCGGCAGTCCCGGGCGGGGAGCAGAGGGCGGCCGGGCTTTGGTGCCCGTCTGACACGTGCCGCGGCTCTGGGGGGGTAAAAGCCCACGGAGCGGGGCGGGGGCAGAGCCGTCTTCAAAGCGGCAGAGCAAACAGCCACGTGACGCCTGTGGCAACAGAACAGTGACACAAAAGGGACCTTTGGTCCCGGTGCTGCTGTCAGCATGGCCCTGGGGCAGTGTTGCAGCCCCCAGATCCCCGCGGAGCCGGCTGCACCTGGGGACCACCTGTCCCCGTGTCCGCACACCCACGGCAGCTCCCGTCCCCACCCACGCCTGTGTCCCAGGTCTCCGTGTCTGCACTCTGGGGACACTCCTGTCCCCCCACCTGCTCCTCCTGTTGCATTTGCCTCCCGAGGGCTGGTATGAGCAAACACGAGTGCTCAGCCAGGAGAGCGACTGTCCCCGCAGCTCCTGGGAACTCATCCCCAAACAGCTCTGCCCGCAGCGGCAGCGCAGAAACCTCTGGAAGCCGGGAAGTTCGGGGAGCCTTGACAAAGCCCGTGTCTCTCTCTCTCACAGAGCAGCCCAGGGCTTTGCACCAGCACCAAGCTCACACAGCACTTGCATGCTTCCTTTTTTTTATAAGATATATTTATAGGAGTCGCGGGGTGAGTGTCGGAGGTGGCACGGGAGGAACGTCGCCGGCACGGCGTCCCGCACGGGCCAGGGCTGTGCTCAGGACAAGGGGTAGAACTTGCAGATGAAGTGATGCTGCCGGGAGCACTCGGCGCTGGCCCACACAGAGAAGCCTGCGGGAGAGACAGGAGGGGGCTGGCGGGGACGAGCAGCAGCTGTGCCCACCGCAGCCCTCCAAGGGGATGGGACCTGGAGGAGGAGGAAGGTGGGGCAGTGCCGGCCGAGCCCAGGCCGAGCTGGAGCTGGGTGCAGGGACCCGGCACTCACCGCTGTGATGGGTCAGCGTGGCGCAGTTCCCCCCTCGGGCACCGTTCCCCGGCATCTCACTGGTGACACTGTAGTCCTTCCCACTCGTCCACTGCCAGGTCTGCCTCTGTGCAGGGAAAGGGGGATTCAAAGGCATGGCCCTGCTGTCCCTCAGCCCCCCATCACCCCTGCTGCCCCACATCTCACCTCTTTACTCTTTTGGAGTCCAATCCAGACGGGCTGCACACGCTGGTAGTAGGAGATGGCTCTCCGAAGGGTCAGTGCCTCATGGGCGTCCTCCACCCAGGCCAGGTGCGCGCCTTTCTGGACGTCCTGGCACCAACTCTGCGGGGAGACTGTCAGTGCCAGGGCACCTCAGGGAGACGGGGGGCTCCTGTCCTGTGTACCCCAGTGGGCTTACCTCAGCCTCGTCCCACGTCCGGGGCTCGGGGAAGTACTTGAAGCAGCTGAGCTTGTAGTAGGACCAGCCGTCGGGGCAGTAGTTTATGTACCTGCCATCTGTTTTGGGAGAGCCGCGAGGCGGGATGAGGGACAGCCGGCACTGCCACTGCCTGGAGAAGAGCGTGCCCCCCTCCTGGCCCAGCTACAAAAGCAGCTGCACCCCGAGCCCTGGCACTCACCGGCTGGCTGCAGGAGCCCCACGCAGCACAGCAGCAGGAGGGCGATTCTGGCTGCAGCCGCCATCCTCCTTGCTCCCTGTAAAGGCTCAGGAGGGTCACACAGGGTCCCCTGGGGACAGAGGATGCTACCTGTGCCCAGAGAGTGCAAACTTGCCCCGCTGTGGGCTGACCCTGGCCCCTTCGAGCCGCGGGAAGGAGATGACAGGCTGTGCCTTCCTCTCTGCTCCCCAGCACAGGTCACTGCCCCACGCCTGCACCCCGTGCCCCAGGCATGGCTTGGAGTCCCCAGCCCACAGTGGCAGCAGATTGTCCTGGCCCCACCAATCCCAGACTCGGCAGGAGGCATCTGGGAGAGCCAAGCTGCTCTGTGGGGACAAGAGGGAGCATGCTGTTGTAGGCACACGTCAAGGGACCCTAACCAAGCACTGGCACAGGTGGGGCTGCAGGGACTACGTGCACGGTGGCATTTTCATGTCCCGAGCTCACGGTGCTGCCTGGGCTGGGGAGGTAAATCGGCCACATCAGCGCAGTTCCCCTTTATCTGAGCTAATCCCTGGGCACCGGGGCTGATTTGCAGATTCAGCTCGTCTTCCCCTCAAAGAAGCAGCGACAAAAGTCAACACGAGGCTGAAAAATGCAGCATCATAGCCTGCCCCATCCAGCGAGGGCAGAGCTCAGCTCCTGCAGGAGGAGAGGGACCAGCTCCTGTTCACCCGTGAGCCCGCTCTGAGCATCCCAAGGTCCCAGCTGCCTTTTGAGGGTCCTCTTCCTCACCTGGTGTCCGGAGATGGTGAAGAATAGCGGCTTGTCGCGGGTCACCGGGACAGGAGAGGAGACGAGCTGCCCTTTATAGCCTGCTGCTCACCAGCATCTGTGTTTGCCCAACTCAGGTGATTCTCACCATAAAAATCTTACTGCTGACTCCCCCCCCCCCCTTCCTCGAAAATTGCCCCCCCCCTTTGCTGGAAAATTGCCCACTCCACTCTGTTTGCATTTAACATATCTCCAGAAAGAGACAGGAAGAACCTGTCCTAGTTAGTCAATAAACCCCTGCAATTATAATTAATTGCTCCCGCGATACAGATATAATCTTCCAGCCCAGAACAGCCCAGCACCTAGCAGGGATGGCCGCTGGGCCAGCCCTGGATTGCCCGGGGGCTGGCAGGGATGAGCGCCGGGGTGATCCCCCGATCCCGACCAGAGCCCTGCCGTGGGTCCAACCCCCCGGCACTGTCCCTGTCCCCAATCAAAGGATGGCACCTGGCCGGGCCCCCACCCTGCCCGGCTCTGCCATGCGTCACCCACACACCGCCCTTGTTTGAACTGCCGGGGGATGTTTGCGAGCAGGATGCGGGAGGCCGGGATGTGGGAACAGCCTGCAGCCGGGGGCTGGTGATGCCATCAGATAGCGGGGACGGTGCCCAGCCCTCGGGCCCGGCCGTGACGCGAGCCTTCGTCACTCGGTGCCCCTCCGGGATGAAGGGGCAGCTCTCGCAGCAGCCCCTCGCTGCCCTGCCCAGGCGGCTCCTGGCACCCCCTGCCCGGGGAGGCTGCAGCCAGCATGAAGCCGCAGGGATGAGCTCCTGGCCCCGGCAGCTGGAGCCCTTCGGCAAGGCCTGCCACAGCTTTCTCTGCCATGGTCCTTGCCCCTCACCCCGGGGAGGCAGCTGGAGTTCTCCATGTTCCTGCTGCCCTGACCACACTGCTCACACACATTGCTGGCTCCTGGTGGACCAAAGCAGCTTTGAAAGACTATCCTGCTGCCAGCTCTGAGCAATGTCTGGCTCTCCTTCCCCAAAACCCTTAGTGGAGGCCTGTGGGGAGGAGAGGAGCTGCCCTTGAGGGTCTGGTGCTCACCAGCACTAGTGAGATGCAGGAGGCCGCTACCTGCAGAGGGGTCCAGATTCACGGGTGAGCCTTGCTTCCCCCCACACAGAGAGCTTGCTGTCAGGCTCAAGCCATGTACAGCCCAGGGATCTTCCTGTGGCAGCATTTGCTGAAACATGCAGCCAGTGAACGCTGCTACACCCACAGGGAGCAGCTCCCTGCTGGCGTGCAGGGGCAGGTTGGGCTTCTGCCCCAGGGAGGGAGGAGGATCAGACCCTTGTCCTTCATCCACACGGGACAGAGCTGCTGCTGCTTGCTAGGTATTCACTGGGATTCAAGGGGTGAAACCTTCTCTTGTCCAAACACAGCTGCTGCCTGCTATCTGTTCTGAAAGAAACAACCTGCCACATATCAGCTGCCCCGATCAATAGCAAAACCCTGCAAACACAGCAACTCCCCAGAAAACAGGACTCCACCCTTGATTTATGAAAAACCATGAAAAAGCTCCCCCAAAGAGCCTGAGGCTCCTCCAGTACTCCTCAGTCAGATAAGGGATGCAGCAGCTCCTGCCTGGATGGTCCAGTTTGGATGCAACACAATAAGTTTCCACAAGCCATCCTGGGGCTGAGGATGAGGCATGAGCAGTCCTGAGGAGACACAGTTTCAAGTCTCAGCCTGAGCACCGGTAAGCTCAATGCAGGTGTGCCAGGGGCTTGGCAGAGCTCACTAAACTTTGGCATAGATGTGCAGGCTGTGGGAGAACATGGATGAATGCCTCCCGGAGGTTTGGACTCACCCAGCTGGCTCTACCAGGAGATAAAGAAGCTGCACTGTTTGAATATTAAACCCTTAAAATTCCCCCAACAGCTTTAGCCCAGCTCAGCATAGTAATTCAGCTAACTGGGTCCATGTGAGTCCACAGCAAGAGCTGGAGAGCAGCCAGGTGAGCACCACTGGAGCCCAAAGCTTCAGTGGCATCTCCGTGCTCCAAACACAGCACAGCAGCTACTGACACTTTGTTTTCTGATTGCTCAAGTCAAACTCTTCATGGCTGAGACCAGCACAGAGGAGTGATGATTCCCTGTTTCAGAGGCTGGAGAATCACACATCATCATGCTCTTTGTCTGGAGAAATGGAGGCTCAGGGGGGAACCTTATCACTCTCTACAATAACCTGAAAGGAGGCTGTAGACAGGTGGGGTTTGGTCTCTTCTCCCAGGTAAGAAGAAATAGGATGAGAAGAAATGGTTTCAAGTTGCAGCAGCAGAGGTTTAGATAGGATACGAGGGAAAAATTTGTCAATCAAAGGGCAGTGAGGCATGGATCAGGCTGCCCAGAAAGTGATGGAATCATCATGTCTGGAACGTTCCATTTGTAAACCACTGTATGTGGCATTTGGGGACACGGTTAAGGGGTGAACACAGCCAAGCTAAAGGTTGGACTTGACGATCTCAGGGGCCTGTTCCAGTCTTAAAGATTCCCTGCATCAACTGCTGAGACAAAGCCAGGGAGGCAGCCCCAGCTCCAGGGATGAGGATCCTCTTCCCTGCTGGAAGGACAGGAAACAGCTGAGGGAAACAAGCAGGACCTGAGAGAGCGAGTGAATCCACAGCCCCAGTGACCACTGCCTGACCCCCAGTGGCTCACCACCTTTCCAAAAGCCACACAATGCCCCGACCCTTCCCTGGTTCCCACAGGAGAGAGAGCTTTTATCCAAAGTGCCTAAAAAAGGACCCATCCCAGTGCCTCCCCATCCTTCCCAGTATGCCAAAGATGCTTGGCTGCTGGTTACTGCCCCCTTCTCAGCTAACCAAGAGAGCCAAAATCCATCTGCTACACCCACACCAGGCTGCTTTCAGCTCCCTCGGGTGGAGCTGCATGGTGCTGAGACAAAGCACCCCTAATTCATTTGTAAGCCGGTGGCTGTGCCATGGTAGCCAGGAAAACAAAATGAAAACAGCAGCACAGACACTGGGCACATACTTTTTATTCTGGGGATAAAAATTGCTTATACATTTGGCAGCAACTATTTTCATAAAATACTTTTATAAAAAATGTAAAAATAAGCAAATATTTTCCATTATTAATATAGGAAAATGCTGCTGTGTGAATGGTTACTCTACAACTTATGAGATAAAATACCACCTTAAGGAGATATTATCTTTACAAGTAGTTAAAAAAAAAAAAAAAAAAGGGG
>VWZN01021220.1:14193-32150 GCA_013396955.1 Regulus satrapa
AAAAAAAGAATAAAAGAAAAAAAGAAAAGCAACTTTGACTCTTGATTAGAATGGAAAGGAACACCAGAGACAATACTGTACATGGTAGGGTGTTGGATGGCCTGCTCGGAGGGGAGCGGCCTTCAGTCCTTTGGCAGCAGCCCCGAGCTCTTTGGAAGACGTGTCTGCAGCATTCCCCTGAAGAGGTAGGAGCAAACCATCCCCACAAATGTTCACTTGGGCTGCCGGCTGGTCTGGAGCCCTTCAGAGAAGCGCTGCCCTTGCGGACGAAGCAGAAAGAGCGGCTGTTTGCCTAAGGTCAGTGACAGCTGGCTTCCACAGCTCCAAATCTAGCCGGGGAGCCGCACGTGGGCCGCCTCGGCTGCAAAACCTCCACTCGGGCTGAAGCTGAGAGCAGAGGACAGCCCCAAAGCTGTGCACCAAACTGCAGGAGGCGACGGTTTCTGAGCTATTTGGTCTGCTGCCAGAGCCCAGCCCCTGGCTGCTGGCATGCCACTGGTGCTGCTGGAAGTCTGCTCGGCAGTCAGCGCCGCAGCCTCCGTGCGCCGGGAGGGGAAGACGAGGCAGCTCTGACCTGGGGCTGCAGCAAAAGGAACACTTCTCAAAGGGCTGGATGCCGTTCCTGACGCAGAAGGACACACACCACAAACATGTAACCACATGTTTGACACTTCTTGATAACACCATAAAGAGGCAGCATATGGTATCTGGAGGACAGGACACACAGCCACCCTTGGATGGAGGGGAGGGGACTACTGTGCAAGAACGCTGGGAGCTTGTGTTACCAGTTTTTGAAACACTCTGCTCATCCCAAAAAGGCCTGTATCAGTTGCAGTGCATCTCTTCTGGCATGGGAGCCCATGAAGGCAGTCATGGACACTCCTGGCAGGATGGGGGCGTGAGAAGGGTAGTGTGTCAAAATGGTCAGGGGTGTCTCGGGGAAGAAATAGGCCCATGGGCCACCATGGTGGGAAGACCAGGTCAGACCAGCGTTTTTGGGAGGGGAAATAACAGAGCAAACAACCTAAAAAGACTATATGTATATATAATCTCATAATACCTGGGGAGCAGGGAGTGAGAACACTAAGGGATGTTAGTGGGTCTCTATAAGACAAAGACTCCTGAAGAGGAAAGGGTGAAACTGTGTGACAGGAGATGTCACTTGACCTGCAGGTGTTTTGGGAGGTCCGGCTCGCTTGCTGAGCAAGAGTGGACGAGGGAAGGAGGAGGGGCTAGGAATGTGGGCGCAGCTCTGAGCTGTGTCAAGACAAGGCAACTTGAACTCGAGGAGAACTAGTAGAAGGTGCTTCAGAGAGAGGTTATGTGGGTAACGGGAGGAGTAACAAAATAAGGATACAAAGCTGGTTTTGGCTAAATTTCTGGAGAAATGACCACAAGATGTATTAAGCTGAAGAGCTGTCTCCCCAAAGCAACGGTGGAACACGTTTAAAAGCAGACTGGAGAATCCAGTGCAGACAGCAGTCATGTCCAAGGTGCGTGGGAGTTGGTTAGAAGTGACCCGGCTGGTCTTCTCCATCACCAGCTTCTACAGTTCTCCATTTAGCATAAAAGCATAAAAGTCTACAGCGACCACAGTCTCTCCAACAAAAGAACATCCTGGGCTCATTAAGACTCTTGGATACTAAAATGGTTCTTCATTTCCATCCTGGAAGACCTTCATGAGTTCTGGAGTCCGCTTTACTCGGGCTGCACCGTGGGCAGCCTTCAGGCGTACACCTGCATGTTGTTCCGCTGCTGCTCCGTCATGTGGGCGGCCGCTGGCCCGCGCTGGTTGTTACTGGGACTGGTTGCCACGTCGGACCAGTCTGAGGCAGAGTGTGGGGAAGAGCTTGACCACTGGTCTGGAGATTCGGGCGACGGAGTCAGGTACGGGTGCTCCCCTTGTAAGTGCCGGTTGTGGCTAGGAGTCCGTTCTGTGGCCGAGGAGTAGCAGCTGTGCTGGGAGGGAGGCGTGGGGTACTTCCCCATCGAGCTCTGGAACTGGTGGTAGGCCGGGAGCACTGTCTGAGCCACCTGCCCGTCCTGCTGAGGAATGGCAGCCATGGAGAATGAGGCGCTGGGCAGTTGGGCTAGATCTGGGATCTGGTACATGGAGCTGAGAGGGCCAGCCATGTTCTGAGCGCAGTTTGACTGGGCCTGCTGCGGCAGTGCTTGCTGGTTTATGCTGCCCTTGGGAACCAGCTGGAAAGTCATGATGGGGGGCAAAGACTCCCTGGACACCCCCAGGTGCTTCGCGTCCGCTTGAACCAAGCCACTCTGCTGAGAAACGCTGGGGTGGGAATGCATCACCTGGGGCACCATGCCAAACATCTCGTTGTACTGGGACTCGTTCACCTCCATGCGGTTCATCCACTCGGTGGAAACGTTGCCCGGCCGCAGCCTGCCGAGCCCGCTGTTGGGAGGGGTGGTTCTGTGCTGCGAGAGCAGCTGGCTGACGGACGGGAGCACCGTGCCGGACCCACGTCCCAAGGGCTGCATCTCGTGGAGGTTGGAGAAGGACATGGTGTGCGCAGCCTGCACCGCCGGAGCGGTCAGCAGCGAGCTGGGCGACGAGTGCAGCACGCCCGGTGATGGCATCACGGGAGAAGAGGTTGGTTCAGATGCAAAAGCATGGGGAGACTCCAAGGAATCCACCGGTGACAGGGTCACAGAGCTCTCCGAAAACTGCCCTTTGCCCTCGCTGAGGGACTTCTTCCTTCTCCTCTTTGCATCTTTGGTGAGGCTGGTGGGCATGCCTTTGGCATTCGGTTTTCGTGACTTCTTGCTTAATGAAGCGTGTTTCAGGTTGAGGAAGGACCTGTTGGGGCCACAGATGACTGGGGAGAGGGCAGAGTTCAGCATGGCCCCGGGGTGCCCAGCAGGGCTGTGGGCCACATTGTACTCGTTGAGGAGCTGCACGATGTCGTGGTGCATCCGGTCCTGGGCCACGTCCCGAGGCAGCCGGTCCATGTGATCTGTGATGTCTCGGTTGGCAAAATGGTCCAGCAAGATTTTTGCAGCTTCGAAACTGCCTTCCCGAGCAGCGAGGAAGAGTGGAGTCTCCTCCTGAAAACAGAGAGAGTAAATATTTTAGCAGCTTCAGTGTTGGGGGACTGACTTACACTCATAATCCCTTATGGTGTGGCAGCTTGGCAAGCACTGTATAATGCAGTGTCACATTAACAGTCCTCAAGAGCTGCCCACCCTGAGAGCTGCCCACTGAAAAAGGCAGATTAGAGATAATTTCATACACAGCAGTGGAGCACAGGCTGACCCTTCCCACCAGGAAGGGCACTGCTGTGCCCTGGATCCCTGGAGGAACCGTGAAAGCGCCTGGTGTCTTTCTCCTATTGCTTCCTATGAGGGAAAGGTACAAAAGCCTAGAACAGCCCAGTAAGGAACTAGAGCTTGTTGGTAGCTCTAAAGTCCACTGAGTGATATATAATAATCCAAAAAAAACCATAATTCGAGCAGAAGAGAGAAATCAAGGACTAAGACACAGAAAAAAACTAACTAGTGAAGCTACAGAACATCTGCAGAGATGACAGTGCAAACAGTCTGTCAAACAGAGGGGCTTGTGCCCCATCTCCACCCTGCACTGAGATCCCTGGAAACATCACAGGACACAATTGCTGCTGTGCCACCAGGTATTTTTCTGTCTGCTAACTGGAATCCAGCTGTTTGACATCAGCAGCACTTCACCTGCTGCTCTCACACACCACTGACTGTATCTTGCATTCCTTCCCTTCAAGGAAAGCAGGACAGCCTTGATGCCCAGCACCTGGCCAAACAAGGAAGAGAAAACTGCTCTCCCATATCAGAAACCCTGTAAGATACCCGGGGAGAGCTCCAGTCACAGTCTGTAGACCCTGTGTCTTCCACAGGGTTTGGAAGATCTGCACTGAGCACCCAGTTAAAAAAATCTGCACTTAGTTCACTATCAACAGTGAAGAGATGCTTTGAGTTAGGGAGCACAGGCTTGCTGAGCACTGCCACACTGTACCTTGTTATCCTGCATGTCTCTGTTGGCTCCATTTTTCAGCAGTACTAGTGTTGCTTCCACATTGTTGACAGCAGCAGCCCAGTGAAGAGCAGATTTACCTGCAGGCAAACACAACATGGTCAGTAACAAACCAAGGGGCTATTTTGCTTCTCCTCCAGAACTGTTTAACCACACCACTGTGCAGCAGCCTAGAGTTTATTACCACTGGAGGACTTTGCAGGAGAGCCCAGTGTGTAATTTAGCTACAGAATTCATAGAGCCCCCCACTCTGGGAAAGAAGAACCCACCCCTCCCTGCTCACACCATAGTAAATATTTGCCCAGCCTGGCACACAGTGTTCACATTACCGTGGTCATCCACAGCGTTCACATCAGCCTGGCAATTAATGAGCTCAGCCACCATCCCCTCCACAGCCAGACGTGCAGCCAGAATTAACGGGGTCGTCCCATCATTCATCCGAGCATCCAAGTCTGTCACTCTGTTACGGATCAGGATCTGGACAACAGGGGAAGATGGATTTTTTTCAATACCACTACAGACAAAAACTGAGGATTTGGCAGAATCTCAAAAGAAATTTTATAATGACAAAGCAGCCTGAGCACTGAAATGCAAGGACCCAGAAAATAGGTGACAGGGCCTAACAGACCAAATAAATACACGCCAGACGATTTATGCATGCTGAGTTCTTCAAGCTATGAATACTCAAGGAAACTGGATGAAAAATAGTTCTGCCCAGCCAGCACACTGTGGAAGGCACGAGAGCAGGGTTGTGAGTGAACAGAGCATAGCTTGGACAGGCTCATGTAAATACAGAGCCCAGGATTCTCCAATGGCCATACCTGGAAGACACCCTGGGCATCAGCAGCCACGGCTGCGTGCAGAGGGGTCCGTCCCATGTTGTCTCGAGCGTTGGCGTCCGCCCCGGCATCCAAGAGCCGCTTGGCAGCGTCGGCTCTGGAGTAACGGGCTGCCAGGTGCAGAGCCATCTCCCCGGTGCGGTCTGTCTGCGCCTGCAGGTTGGCCCCCTGGTAGATCAGATCCGTGATGATGTTTGCTGAGGAGTCTTCCCCGTCCTCGTCATCCTCGCTGATGTCGGAGCCGCCGGCACGCAGAGATGCCAGCATCAGTGGAGTGCATCCATCTGCAGTGGGGGAGATGGGGATACAGTAACCTGGCAAAGGTATGGAAACCTTCCTACCGTCCTTCTCCCCTGAGCTACAGACAATCCCTCCAGTTGCTTTAACCTCTTCTTAAAGCCCTACAGTTAGCAAGTTGTCTTCCTTCCAAGCATGAGTACCTACTGCAAACCCAACAGAACTTAAGATATTCCTCTAAAGATCAAGATCATTATAACAAAAAAACCCAGTTGGCTGCTAAAGTGTTAAACTTCCACAAAAAATAAAGGCTAGCTGAGAGAAGAGTGCTATAAAAATTGAAGTCACCTGACAACTAAGT
Organism: Regulus satrapa; assembly: GCA_013396955.1. NCBI lineage: Eukaryota > Metazoa > Chordata > Aves > Passeriformes > Regulidae > Regulus > Regulus satrapa. The sequence goes on from VWZN01021220.1 coordinate 19,652, forward strand.
GTAACTGTTTGTACAGATGTTCTAGTCACATCCCTGGGGGAAGAAACAGTTGAAGGAAAAATTACTGAACAACTAGCCACTGATTATTTGTGACATAGGTGGCATTCACTTCAGATATTGCGCTGAAGTGAAATGCAGACAAAAGCCTTCATATCTACAGCAAGCTTTTCAAGAGAAAGATCCTGAAGTTATGACAGTCAAGCACTCAAAACAGACAAATGTCCCAAGATGAATACTCTCACATAGTCTGAGTACTTTGGGAGGTCTTACTCTCCTCAAGCCTCCAGTGGGGATGTTCACAAAGGCTAAAGTCACACTCATCCAACCAGGATCCCTTCATTGTCAGTGGAAGGAGAAAGGCTCCTCCGAACCTCTAATTTACCTTAGCTTCCTCTGATGAATCCCCCCCTCTGCTAATCAGAGAGGACAGAGCAGGAAGACCACCTCATGCTGCTGAATTTTCACCCTTGTTAATACTTTCCTTGATGCAGGATAACTAAGATTTAAAACATCTCCACGTATTTTCAACAACCCATAAAGATGACAAGCGCTTCAGTTCCCGCAGCCTCTGAACGTTACATGATATTCCCTAAAACCCCAAGCTATAGGCCTTGATGCTTCCTTGCTGCTTCTGCTGCTTTCCTGCACATCATTCAGAGGCACCTGGAAAGCAAGAGGGACTGAGATGGCAGCAGAAGGAAACCTCACTCTGCTAATCACTCAACTGGAGCCCACCAACAGAAATACAAGACAATTTCTTCAGGAAGTACCGATTTATCCCATGGGCGAGCAGGAGACAAACAGCAGCTTCTCTGCCTGCACAGCTCTCAATCACAGAGCACTGCACAAAGCCACACTGGGGTTCTGTGCACATAAACAAGGTGATATCTCCTACTGGAAGCAACACACACAGCTTGCTCTAATGCCCTGCTTCCCATTTCCCAGCTTCTGATCACTGAGTCTTCCTGGCTTTCTGCTTCAGTACCGTTCCAAAACTTTCTAGAAATCTGCAGTTCCAGCCGGGGCGCTGGAGGAGCAGGCTCTGCCCGGGCTCCAGCAGCCTGCACACTCCTCCTAGTGGCTGCTCCCCACAGGACACCTTCCACCCACCTTCCGTCCACCCGGCTCCTTTCCCAGGATTTGCTGGCAGCAAAGTGTTGATGTATGGGCACGAGTTCAGTTCCAAAATCCAGTCCTGTCTATAGACCCTCTCTGCTGCTCTCCAAAGCTATACCTCCTTTTGTGCTTCTCCCTCCCACTGCTGGCTCTGCTCCCTTGTCCCAAATGAACACTTTTCAGTATTCCAGTCAGGCTGTGGTCTCCTCCGTACTGCCACAACACAAAGAGCAGAGAGACAGAGCACAGAAAGGAGCTTTCCTTTCCTCCAGCAGCACAGCTCTGGGAAAAACCACTCACAGGATAGGTCTGGCTTGCTCAATCACTGCAGTTGTCCTGGACGTTTGTGCCTAGCTTCTCCACAGGGACAGCAAAGCATTAAATCCCTGGAATAATTAGCTGCCACCCTCCACAAAGTTTCTCAGGTACGTGCAGCTCTTTTCAGAGCCTTGCAAGTTGGCCACACACGGTTGGTTTTATGAGCCTAGCAAAAGCACATCCAGCTAGACAGTCACAATTAAGTGCTTGATGGACTACTAGGGGGAAGAAAAAAAAAAAAAAGAGCTGTGGACACAATGTCTTTTTTCCTCCTTCCAGCTTGTTCTCTCAAAGAGCTGGAAAAGAACCCAAAAGCATCCAGCTAGAGGCAGACACCCAGCATGGAAAATTCCAGTCTAAACCACTGAAGTTTTAGTAACTGAAAAAAAGAGGGGCATATAATAGGGACAGTTCATCAATTTTAATTATAGGTGGTGTTAGCAGTTATGCCTATAATTGCATTACCCTGGTTACACACTCACAATAACTCCAGTGAAAAGAATTCCCTCACTGCTTTGGGGGACACAGCAAAAAAATAGCATGGGGAGACAAGGGTGGTGGCAGCATTTAATAAAAACTCTTTTTGCTGCCTTTCAGTAGGACAGCCCCATAGTACATGTAAAATGCAGGATGAGATAGTAAAATCAGGAGTTCAACAGACAGGCTGATCTTCACTCCTGAAGGTCAGCCACATGGTACTGAAATCTGTGATATAAGGAACCCACAGGAAAAATCTCTAGGCAATGCCTCTGGAGCTCTTGGGACCCCTAAATTTGAGAGATTGCAGAAGGTGGTGGGTTAAGAGAGGGAACAAACCCTTGGTACACTGAGGTCTTTCTCTCTCTCCAGAAGAGATTTCTACTGTTCAGCTTGCACCTGCAACCAGGATCTAACTCACCCAACTTCAGGTGGCTCCAGCCCAGACATCTGCACTCAAGTCAGTCAGCCTGAACACCCTTTGTAATTAATTAGGGGCAACAAAGCATTACTGGGGTGGGAACCATCCAGTTTTCAGACTTCTTTCAGACTAGAGGGAAACTACCTGTCAGAAAGGTCCATTTTTTCCATCTGCCTGTAAAATTGAGGGTGGCCAGGGCAGAGAAACAGCCACATTAACTGTGAGGAATCCAACCCCTCCTTACTAAGCTGTTATTCCAACATCTCTCAGACTTTTAGAATTATTTCTGCCCTGACAGATGCTTGCTTCTGATGCCACAGAGAGAAATAACTTAGAGCAGCTTGCTGCAAACTTCACAATTGTATCTGGATGGCAGGAGAACAACTCATAGGTCAGTATTATTTCATTGCTGATGTTGGACAAAGCTTTGGGTGAACATGAAAATAAGCAGTCTGGAGTCTTAAGAACATTATTGCCTGAACTTGGAAAGCTTTTACCCTGCCACACAACTAGAAGTTTCAATAGGGGAAATAAAGAAAAGCTTAAATTTGGCAGAAACTGATGGTTTATGTTCTCACACTCGTTACACAAAAATCTCTCCTTCCTTTTGCATTTAGGAGAGCTAATGGGTCAACGAGCAGAAAAGACAATAGAAAGGAGAATGGGTCCAGTCATCCTTAAATTGCATGGAAATATTCCCACAAAAGGCATTAAAAAAGGAATTGCAGTAATATCATCAGCATCACCTCTCTGCATATGAACAAGAGCCATGCTGCAGCTCTTCCAACCAGAATAAAGTTCTTGGTCAACTCTCTCCTCTCAGAACCCAGAGATTAATTATTACCAGACGACCCACCCAGACCCTTACCAGCTTATACAGCTTTAGTATCACACTCATAAAAAAGCAGGAGAGGGTTCCCAGGGCATCTAGTCATTTGGGACTGAGAGAGAGCAAATTTGCCTGTATGTTAAAGAAACCTTCAAAGTCCAAAGTTTTGTTATTAATTCAATGACATGATCATCATAAGTTGAAGGTATAAATCAGGGGAAAAAAAAATCATGAACAATCATGCTGCACTGCTGCTCTGTTCAGATGGATACCTCACACACTGCTGAAGAGGGTAGACTGTCTGCCAAAAAGCCACCTTATTCAGAAAGCAGCCATCTTTGCTTCCTCAACTGATAACAGACACCTCAGGTATAAAATCTGCAAAGTTGGTCCTTAGAGAAGTCTGGCATAGATCACTGCAATGAACCAACTGGAGAAACTGGGGGTTATTTCCAGTACAATGATGCATTCAAAATTTCTGACAATATCACTTAGGCACACACTGTCATAAATGATATGCTACAGGTGCTTGCTAAGTGAACCCTTTTCTTCCTGGCTCCACAATACTCCATGTGCTACAGACCATGGTTTAACCTTTCCAGTCTTTATTTCCAGGAGTGCACACTGTGCTTTCCTTGAGCACTATAAAATTCCCACTGGCATTCTGGCATACTCCATTCAGTTTGTAACATTAGCAGCCCCAGCCATTGGAGACAGGGGAGGTTGCTGGCTGGCTTGGCAGCCCACACAGACACGCCGAGTACTGACCTGGCCCTCTGACGTTGACATCCAGAACATCCACTTCTTGATCTGCCTGAGGGGGTGTGAGGGCCAGTGAGGTGCTCCCACAGACATCTGCTGCCTCCAGGTGCTGCTGTGTCCACTGGCGTTGGTCAATCTGCTCGTCCCCTTCTGGCAGCAAGGCCTGGTCCTCAGCCTGAGCACAGAAAAGAAGCACTTGATTCTAAATATCCAAGTGGCCAGTGACACTCAAAGTCCTTGGGGCATTCTTAGTTTTGGAGGGGTTTCTCAGGGTTTGGGTGGGGTTTTTTGTTGCATTTTGGGTTTTTGTTAGCTTTCTCGTTGTTTCAGCGGGATTTGTTTTATTTTAAGCTAATGGTGGTCTCCATTTACTTCTACTTGGCATTCTCAGCTTTCATGCTCTGACCATACATTATCAGGCCTGAACTGCAAGACATGACATTAACCTTCTTGTCCCTTTTACTGCTGTAGGGAGGGGACGCTGAACCAGAGTACTGACTTTCTCTACTTTCTCCACCAGCCTGTGGTGGCAGTGTTAACCTGAGGATTTGCTCCTCAGATGACATGAATAACACATTACCAATCCCTAGGCCAAGGGAGGTTTTGAGCAAGGGAACTTCATGCTGTCTCATCAGCAGTTTCAGGTGGTATTTAATCTTGGAGCTCCTTACCTTAGCCCTCTTTGGCTGAGGTCCACCATCACCTGCCCAGTGCTCAGTGGTCCCAGGGTCAGCCAGGTTCCCCTCTGGTATCTGGACTGACAGATTTCTGACAAACAAGGAGAAGGTATCACTTTGCAGCCTGAGCAGGTGCTACTGCTGCTGCTTACACTATCCTGCAGAGACTAACAAAGTCTTGTAAGTTTGGTAGCTTGCAAACAGAGAAACCAAGAAATTACAAATTTCAGGCAGCCAATTGTGGCATCAAATGCACTTAGAACGGCAAAGTTGTTTAATTCAGTGGAAAGACAAAACTGCATAAAACTTTTGAAACTTTCCATTGCTTTTGAGTCATATTTTGGATTCACTGAGCTAGAGATATTAAAACTTTGTAGTCATCTATCAACCTAAAAATGTCTCACCTATTCCAGGAGAAAATTAGGCAAAGGGTGCCTGGCTCAGTTTCAGGAAAAAAAAAAACAACAACAACAAAAAAAACAACAACAACAAAAAAAAAACCCCAGGAAATCAGATTCCTTTCTGGCATTTTATATATTACAGTTCATTAAAATTCTTCTGTCCAAACCAGATGTTTTTAAATTTAGAGGAATAGCCTAAGAAGTTTTAGCTTAAAAGGAAGCTTTCTCTAGGGAGTTAAGGGCCTTGGATGAAACATATTTCAGCCACATTCTCAAAATCCTCAAGCCACTAATAAACAGAATGTCAGTGGGCTAAAAGCAAACTTACTTGAGTCCAACAGCATCTTCCCCTACGGGTTCTCTGCGTTTATGGTTACTGGGGTCCCTGCGCAGGATGAATCCCTCGGGGAGCCACAGAGAACCGTGTTTGCGCTTGCGCTTGGCCATCATCACACCCAAGAGAAGGATGAGCAGGATGATCAAAGCTGCCACGGCAAGCAGGTAAAGCAGCTGGGTCTTTGGTGGTAACAAGGGCTCACCTAAAAATTCCAGTTAAAACACAGTGGGATTAACACAGTGGAGACAACAATCTTCAATCTACAGACTCTCTCAGCACAGTCCTTCCCACAGGGAGCATATTGTCTCTACACAGAGTTTAGCCTCCACTGGAACTGCTATAAGTATATATCACTCCTTTTGAACTTCCTTTGGTCTGGTTTCTCAAAGTATCTTTTAGAGCATATGCCTGCTGAACCAAAGGTCTTGCTCCTTGCTCCAGCCACCCTCACTTGGCACACAGAGAGCTGATCTATGCAAAGATACAAGCACAACCCAACTAGGAAAAGCAATAATGCCAATCTAGAACAGGTTTGCAGCTGAGCCTCAGACTGAGGGAGATGGAGCAGAAATCAAAGAGGTTGCACACTGCCAGAGGAGAAAACATCTGGTAGACTGGACTGAGGAATGCCTCCCAGCCTTTCTCTATGGCACTTGGTTTTAGTGTGGAGATCACCACTGCAGTGCTATAGCAGGAGAGATTACTGATTTGACAAGTATTAAAGTGACTGGGCTCTAAATTAAATATCCTGCCTTGCTAACCAGAGGTCCCCTCTGTGCACTTTGCACAAACATACTCCTATAACTGGGGACAAACAAGTTACCTCCCAGAAATCATACTGAACAGGGAGACACAAGAAGATGATCGATAATCTGAGAATTTTGCAAGCCCAAGGTTGATGACTACCTCCCTCAAGAAGCAATTTTCCTCTGCAATTACTCACTTTGGACAGACACAAAAGGATAGGGCAACATGCCCTTGATGGCCTGAGCAGCTAAGAGAGCTGCAGCAGCTTCTGTGTTGTGAAAGCATTGCTCTGAGTCCTCTGCACATTGGCGGTTGTCAATCTCCAGGAACACCTTGGTGCTGCAGAGACACAGTAAGAGGGCAAGAAGTCAGTGACAAACTTATGCCAAAGCAATAGGGTAAACTGCAGCAGCCTTTTATGTTAATCTTTCCACCCCAACCCCAAACCGGGCAGTTACAATAGCATTTCATTTTCCCATTTGAAAAACAGCCTACAGCCCTAGAAAGTCTAGAATGCCCCACACAACTACAAGCAAGAGTTACCAGCACAGCAAGGCCAGGGAGAGACAGAGTGATCCACTCACCCGATGACCTCTTGCTCCAGCTCTCTGTGCTTGCGAACGATCACGAGCGACCGACGGCTCCGCGCCGCCGATTTCTCCCCATAGTATGGGAACACCATGGGGTTTCCCTGGGAGTCCAGCTTAATCCTCAGATTGGTGTGCAGGAGCGTGCCCAGAGTGCGCAGGAAGCTGCGGACGTCTCCCAGCAGCTCGTCGGGGGGCATCAGCACCACGATGATCAGGGTGCCCTCCGCCAGCTTCTCGGCTTTGTCGCCAGCGCAGTCCAGGCCGTCCCAGCCGCACTCCTCGCTGTTGCAGCCCTGGTCACAGCGTCCGTCTGCGTAGTGATCTGCACAGTACTTGTCGTACCTGGAGCAGGGAGAGGCTTTCGGGCAGCACACAGCACTGATGTGCTCTGTACAGCACATCTGCAGTCTAGAGGTCCAGGTCCTACACTCCTCAGCATCATTTGAGGTAAAATAACCCTCACAATCAGGATATCAGGAGAAGAGACACAACCCCAGGATAAGTTTTCAGCCTGAGAGGGTAAAAATAGGAAGCACAGAACACCCCAAGAACCCATTATTTAATTCTGGTAACAGCGTAAGAGAACAGCTTATTCTGTTTACTAACAAGTCTAACACCTCTCTCACCAAGGGAGAATCATCACTGCAAACTGCAGCATTTGTCAAAATAACTGAAGAGAAAGAAGTGCCACTACAAACAAGGTAGGAAATGCGTTCAGAGGCAACGAACACAGCTGGGATTAAAATACAGGTATTGCTGGTACAGAGCAAAATTCAGGATAGTAGGCAGTACTATTAAAATCTAGTAAAGGTGAAATACCACCTATTTACATTTCCAGGGAAAGCAGGGCACCGCCATCAAGCAGGTTAACAACACATTACTATTGTTCAGGTTATCTACTTAGCGCACAGCACACATATTCCAAAAATAGACAAGAAGTACACAAAGCAGCAGAAACTTCTGAGTGCCAAGCTTTCAGCAAGGACAGCAAGAGAAACAATGGGAGAGAAGGGAGCAACAGGCAGAAGCTATGTTAGTCACACAGAGAAAATGTTCTCAGCATCCAGCCTTACTTGCATGTCCTGCTATTTTGCTGACACTCGAAGTTGTCAAACAGGCACTCGGGCGTGTTGCAGAACTCGTCACACTGTCCATTGAAAAGCATCCAGCAGCGCAGGGAGGAGGAGCAGTTGGCCCAAGGATCCTCCATTGTCAGGGAGCAGTCGCCTCCATCCCACTGGCACGCATGGGTGTTACAGTCTTCATCACAATAGCCATCCCTGGCTTTTTCTGCACACTGGGAATCCAGACATCCTCGGGGCTCCGGGCTGAAAGTTACAGGCTGCTCACAGTGGCTGCCCTGGGTGTGAACAGGGCACTGGCAGTAGTAGTAAGGAGGCTGAGAATGAGGGTGGCAGCTGCCCCCATTCAGGCAGGGGGCACTGGCACAGCCCGGGTTTGTCTGGCATTCCTCTCCCACAGACAGCTTGGGGCAATAGCACCGTGGACCAGAAGACGTTTGGATGCACTGCTCCCCTTTCTTGCATTTCACTTGTCCACAGGTACTGTGGCTGCTGAACTCACATTTTGCTCCAGAATAACCCTACAGGGTGGAAAAAAAAGGCAAAACAATCAGTGTCACAAACCTGTTCCTCAACACTCTGAGGGCTGGAGGCAAGGTGTCATGTGTCCTTTCTCCCCTGTAGTAACTCCTCTAGCCTCATTGCAGGAGCCATGATTTTCTGGGTCTAGCCTCATGGATAAACTAGGAAATCTTGAGGCTCTGTTGTTATGTTTCGAAAACAGCCTAGAAGAGCCACAAGCAAGGGGAATCTTGCAACAAGCATAGAAAACACAGGACCGCAAATAAAAAAAGTTGTGTTTTAGGGCAAAAAAGCCAGCTATGATACTTAAAGACCATACTTGTTTGGGGTAGCAACAGGCAGCATCACACTCCCAGGGCACTTGGAAGGCCCACGTTTCCCTGCTAAGCAGATAAAGGAAGGGATGCGGGTAAAGAGCGTGCAGCCTTCACCTGCGGGGAAGCAGTGAGAGTCTGGGGAGAGCACTCTGGGGCTGAGGCAGGCAGGGCAGTGTGAGGACACAGTGCTTACCGGGGGACACTGGCAGATGAAGCCGTCGGGCATGTTGCTGGCCACAGCGCAGGTCCCACCGTTCTGGCAGGGCTTCCGGGGACACACGTTGATGACACTCTCACAGTGACGGCCTGGGATGGAGCACAGGGAGAGGAGAGCAGAGAAACGTGGGTATGATCACTCCAAAAGGCCATCACAACGCAAACACTCCTGTGAATAACCAGTGAACTGAGCCCTGCAGTAAGACTTTCCCAGAGGGAGCATCTCTTTGGATAATGTGGCCTCTACGTAGCTGCCTAAGCAGTGGAAGAGGAAGACACAGCCCCAGAATCCACAAGGTGTGTTTGGAGACTGCTGGCCAGGTCTGCCTTCTCAAGAACACACAAAACACAGCACGAAGACAGAACATGCTGCTGTCATCTCCAAATCAGCCAGCCACAGAGGCTGAAAGTGATGTACCACACCAGCCTGGGGGTTCCTAAGACTTCTTTACCTTTTGGGAGATGCTCACTGAGACCAAGGGCAAATCACACTGTAACATGAACAAAAAAACCTCAGGAGCAGATGTACCACGAGTGAACAGGAGAAGCAAGAAGAGTCTCCTCAGACTAATCAGCCAGATAGAAATCTTACTGCACTGATCAGCTTTGCAGCAGCTCCCAGAGCCAAAATGACACCAAAGTCCTAGAAGTTGGGGATGATCTAAGCATGACTTGGACCCCCTAGGGAAACATTAATAGAAGTCTCCAGACATGTGCAGCCAAGGCTTTGCAGACAGGAGCAGACAGGGCAGGATGGCCCACAGAGTGCTGGCATCCCACCAGTCATAGACTCCAGCAAAGCCACCCCATCCCCTCCCAGGCAGAAGGGTCAGCGTGGAATGTGCAGGAGACAGGCAGCTAGAGGAGGAAGCGTGTTCCCCCTCTGGGCCTAACATTTCCAGACAGACTTCATGTCTGAGACACCGCAGCTCTCTCTGCTCCTCCTGGGGTGCAGCAGGCCTGCACTCCCCACAGCACAAGATCCAGCAACCCCTCCATGAGGGTCAGAAGCCACATCAGGCATAATTAATAAAAGCAACCTTAACAGACAGGCTTAAAATAAACCCATCTGGGGCCTGCACCAGTGTCCCACCACTTCCTTCATACATCCCTCTTTCAGGAACTTCTTCTGGCAGGCAAAGTAATGCATTCAAAAACTACTACATTAATTCTTCAAGCATATATCTTTGTGATTTCTTTGCATCTGAAACTCACAAATTTAGTGGAAAATCACAACATCTTTAAAATTTAAGAAAAAATAAGAGTAAAAATTGCTGGTAAAGCATGCAGGAAAGGTCACTTGTAAGCAGGGAAAGTGAAAGCTTTTAATGGCGAAAAACTGAATGCATAAGAAGTTAAACTGACATGGAAAATGGAAAGCTGTTAAGACACATCTGGAGACTATTAGACCAAACTTAAGCCCAGTGGGAGGCAGAAAGCAGAATAGCAGCAGTACTAACAAAGAGGAGACCTAGAGAGAGTGAGACATAAGTCTGCACAGTGTAAAATTCTTGCAAAGTTGTGATTCAAAGTTGGATTGTGGAAGGATCACCAAGCCAGGAATGTACAGCCTGTCTATGCATAGAATACTCCATCCTGATCACCAGTGTAAGGGGGAAAGACAGCGAGGAGTAGAAAAGGAGGCCAAAAGCTAATTATGATACCATGACACTGATTTATAGAGATAATGCATATGGCTGGCTGCTTCACAAAAGGAAAAGCCACAGATAAGTGGACACATGAACTGTTACACTTCCACTGTATGAAACGTGAAATTATGAAGGCAAGAAAAGTACCACAAGGAAAGAAAAGTCCTGGAAGCCAACTCTCTCAGGAGATTGCTTTGTCTGAGACAGCTCTGGAAGCCAAATTTCTTAGAAGGTTTAAAAGAAAGACTGGTTTATAAAGTGAAATGTTGTAGGGAAACAATCAGATAACATCGCTGCTGGGAAGGAACAGACCTACCCTTTCTCAAGATACTGCCATTAAACTGGAAGCATGTTTACGACTACTCACCAGTGAAAGCACTACGGCAGATGCACCTATAATCATTTGTCAGCTGGACACAGTCCAGGCTCCCTCGAGGGTTGCAAGGGTTGGAGAGGCACTCGTTGATGTCCCCCTCACAGCGCTCTCCTGCAAAGCCCTGGGGACAGAGGCAGCTGTAGCCCCCGATCTGGTCAATGCACTGCCCTCCGTTGAAGCAGCGCGGAACTCCCGAGTCTGAAATGCAGTCATCCACATTCTCCTCACAGAAGCGGCCTGTCAACACAGGGAAGAGTGACAGCTTGAGCATACAGTGCTATGGCTGCCTTTCCTATGATGCCTTCAGTTTTAGCTTTCATATTTTGCAGATTCTGTACTGCATTACTATAGAACTCTGAACTCCGTATCAAGTGTTAGCGAGTTCTCCTCACAGCTCAGTCAGACAAACCAATCCTTGTCCAGCCCCAGAACCAAGGACACCGCTGCAGCTTCAGGCCCAAAAGGTGCAAACAACAGCGAACTGAGGAGAGCAACCTGGGAGGATGGGACTGCATAACCTGGAGCCCAGTATGGAAATGGACCAAAACTTATAAAAGTGTGAAATTCGTGACCTGTTTGGTGCAGCCATGGCCTGGCTCTTGTACTGCCCAAGGTGCATCCTTTGAAGGCCTTTTAATAAATCCCTACTTTATTCCTTTAACATTGTCTAGCCTCTGTTCTAGGGAGCCTCTTTAGGCATCACCTACAACCCTCATCAAGTTTTAAGGCCATGTCACACACAGTGCCTGAAATAAGCAGGTAAAGATCCCAGCTTAGTACATTCCACATCCCTCTGCAGACAGCCAGCTTCAGAGCAGGCTTAGGGTACATGTGTTTTACATCCAGGCTGTTGTCAATGTTAGGCCATTCTGGCATTTGGCAGCTTTCATACTTGACTTAATTTAGGGGCATAATTAAAAACACAAAACCAAACCAGGCCCAAAAAAGATGCACTTGGTTTAGCCCTGAGGCTGAGCAGAGCCCAGGAGCCCCATGCTGTCCTTGACAGGCCACGAGCTGCCACCAGGCTACCCGGGAACTGGGCAAAGAGCATTTGTAGCAACAGCACTAAAACAAGCAACAGCAAACCAACAAAAAAAGCAGCTGTGACAAAAAACACTGATTCCTCCAGTCTGGCTTCTGGGAACCTACAGCAAATCCCCACCAGCAGCCAGGGAGGGCAATTTCTTCTCCTCCCTATGGGATTTCCTTTCAAGGGACTGGTCTGGTCAAAGGCCTGGTGCTGGTTCTGCTTTCACTGCACGAGGGGATAGAGAGGGGAAACTGAGCAAGTTTATTGCTGTTGTTCCAATCTCAGCAAGTAAAATCCTTCACCTAAATACAGAGAATGCTTATACTGGCATCAGTAAAGTACTAATTACAATATGGGCCAGGGACAAAAGCTACATTTTACTATCCTAAATAATTGTATCAAGTATCATCCAATTCCTTTCATTTAAAAAAAAAAAATCTGTTATGTCCAAAAAGTAATGAATCTCAATGAAGGAAGATTGAAGGATTAAAAGCAATACACTGGGAACCTCTCAGAGTATGGTGGGGGATTTAGTGGAATACAGAAATGCTGGCAATGTGGATACTGCTATATTAATACACTTTCACATGTAGAGACCTAAAAAGCAGGTTTGTTTCTGCTTTTTTTTT
>VWZN01021220.1:32831-86648 GCA_013396955.1 Regulus satrapa
TTTAATATGAGAGCACAAATATGCTGAAATAGTTTAAGGTAGCCTAGAGTCACTCAGCTTCTTTCCACAAAGGACTCCAGGACAGAGGACAATGAAGGGCAAAAACTTAAGCAAGTAAAGGACATTGGAAGTTATGCAAGAACTAAGAAAGTTTCCAATTTATTTCATAGCACCTTAGCCAAAAAGAAACCTTGGATTTACTGTATCAAAACAGATAGGTTTGGGAGAGACCTTAACAGCAATTTCATGCATCCACATTGCCAAAGACAGCTCATGCATTCCCAAAGGACACTGCCACGACCTATTCCTTTAAAAGAAAAAAATTTTAAAGGGAGGAAAAAAAAGCAGCATTTATTTTTAAAGAGAAAATATGTATCTCAAGGGATTCAGTGTACTTTGGGAACATTCTTCAAAGAACATAATGCATTCCCTTTAAACTGCATCTCGTGAAACCAGCAGTCAGGGAAGAAAATTCCCTCTTGTAACATTCACTTAATTGCTGAGCTTCCTACCCCGAGTTCCTGGTGGGCAGGAGCACTTGAAGTGGTTGATGAGGTCGATGCATGTCCCTCCGTTCTGGCAGGGCTGGAACTGGCACTCATCCACTTCATACTCGCAGTTGACACCCTGGTACCCAGCCACACACTGCCGGCAAAGAAATAAGTGTGAATGCTCTTCTAACAGACACATTAGCAGACATCTCTGGAAGGCTGACACAGACAGAGGAGCCCTCAATGGGGCAGATTAGGACTGCCTTTGCAGCTGAACAACTGCAAGTGATTTCAAGGGCTGCACAGCCAGCAGCTTAAGAACACAACTCAACCATGTGACACATAACAGGGCTCTGCAAATTTGAATTCAAGTGATTTGATTGCTGCAAAACAGAGCAGATCAAATCCTGATCCCTCTAGCACTGAAACTTTGGCTTAAGTTTTGGCTTAAGGTTTACATAAAGCTCATCCTTTCCCTCTGGTCATGGGCTTCCAAGATGTTCTACCATTCTGAAAAGCTTAGGGAGGTTGATATACAATAATCTCATGGCCTACAGTGTTCTCTGCATCAGTGTTCAGAAACAGAAAGCACTGGAAAGCATCTCCCACCGTGACAGGCAAGGGATACTTTGCCCATCCAACAGGGAAAACACAATATTCCTTTAATACATTCTATAAATATTTTAATATAAACCGCACCTCAGGCAAAAAGCCTTTCCAGGTAAGAACCCTCTCTCCAATGACACAAAGAGTTAAAATGCTCATCAACCACAGCTTCCAATCACACCTCTTAATTCAGTCTTTAAAACCTCTCAGGAGCACTGTTTTTTGCTACAGCCAAATTAAAAATGCTTTCCAGGTGCAGGCTGCCTTTATCCCCTATTTGAAGGCACTCTGCCACTTGCATGTGTTTCTGATTACTTTGCATCACTGTGCCCTAAGTATTTATCCCTGAGTATCCTATTTATCCCTTTCCATCCCTATGTCCTAAGTATTCATCCCTCCTCCCAGCAAATCCCCGGGGTTACCTCACACTGGTATCCACCCAGGTGATCCCGGCAGGTGGCTCCGTTCTGGCAGGGGCTGGAGTCACACTCATCCAGCTGCACCTCGCAGTAGCTGCCCGTGTAACCCACCTGGCACTGGCAGTGGTGGGTGTTCCCCACGTTGAGGCAGTGACCAGAGTGCTGGCACAGCTGGTCCACAGGGACTCCTGAAACCAAAGTTAAATCAGGTGAGCAAACACACAAAATGTGCTCGCTGCCAGTGCTGGTAGCTCAGGCAGGAATGAATATGGGTAGGCCTGACAGATTGAAAAGTTGCAACTTTAAAATTGAACTTAGAATTGAAGAATTTACTCAACTTTAGAACTGAAGAATTTACTCCTTAAATTATAGCGGATCAGAACCAAAACTGGCTTACAAATGAAATCACTGCTCTGTCCTCTTTGGATCACTGGATTCAACACTGGCATGAAGTATTTGCACTGTTGTACTGCTTTAACACCATCTGGTGAATACATATCTGAAGTACTATTGCTGCTCTACAAAGGTTCAGTGTTTGTACCTAGAATGTCCCCCAAAAAATGGGAGCTTGACAGCTTTCTCCTTTGACACTGAATCTGCTTGTCTGGATTTCCTGGACAAAAGTGGCATGACAGTGTCCATCTGCCTGGGCTACAAGCCATGTTGCCAGACAAAGTTCACTTAAAAACAAAACCTTTTACATATGCATCACCTGAAGTAGAAAATTACTACTTTGAAGGGCCATGGTATAATCTATAAGACTAAATAGTTCACGTAGTACTCAGTATTCTCTGCAAAAATACTTACTAGGAGTTCCAAGATGACTTTCTTTTACAAAGACAAGATATCTTAAACCTGGCTTGCCTGGAGTTTAGCATGAAGAGCTGATGCATTTTCCAAAATGACAGTCTGTGTAAAACAGTACTACTGACCTCATAAAATATTTAATCTGTCCTTTCTGATGTTTTTGTGATGGAGAGAACCAAGAAAGCCTTGATTCTCCAACACACCCCTGCAGAGAGTATTTTTGCTTGAGAAGTGACCATCATCAAGCACCTAGAGGCAAAGCTCTGTGGGATGTGCACAGGTGCAGGGGGGAAGGAGATGCCTGGGGAAATATTTTCAGCTAAAGCACAGAGGATGCTGATTTACCTCTCTGTGAAGCTGCCACCTGACACGAGACGTTGGGCACGTCGCAGTAGGCGCCAGTCCAGCCGGGTGGGCACACACACCGAGTCTGCGCCAGAGTCTGGACACACGTGCCCTTGTTCTTACAGGGAGACTTGCTGCACAGATCCACGAGTGACTGCAGAGGAAAAAACCCACAAGAAATGTGGCAAAGGCAGGAGAAAGAGCACTCAGAGAACAAGCTGAAGATGCAGAGAAAGGGAGCTCTGCAATACTTTTTCCCTGTAGCCCTGGAAAGAGCAGGACAGTACTTCCCAAGCCTAGGCTGGGTACTTTACTGACAGTCTCATATGCCTAGGAAAGTGCAAGTGTATAGAAGAATAAACCCCCGTTAGCAGCATTATTTCAAAATTCTCACTCGTCACCACAGAGGTGAATCTTTGGCTGGCTTAGTTTGAGAAAATCAGGTTTAATCTCAGACTAGCTTTCTAGTTCCATACTAGCAGGAGGCTTCCAGCTATTCTTCCTAACTCCCCCACCTTCACTGTTTTTTGAGGATGACAGATGCATTCCACATTTTGATGCATTTTCCTTTCTATCATCAGCTCACCAAACCAGCTTTTGGCCCCATTTGCTATAGTGTGGTCTCTCTGACTTTCTCTGTCTTCCAAGATTCAACCAAAACCCCACAATAGTTTTATGAACTGAAGATGCACTTAAGTATATTTCTTTTCTGGATTTCTCATATAAAAACAAAGAGTCTAAAACTCAGCAAATCATCATATGAAACCAAAGACCCAAAATAACTGTCGTATGTAATATAAACCACCCACTAACCATAATTTCCTTTTTAAGCAGTTCATCTTCAAATTAATACAGCTATTTGATTGATCTCAAGCTGACTTAAGGAAGGGTTAGGTTTCTAAAGTGAGTAGCACTGAATTTTGGCTCTAAAATGCAATTTCAATTGCAGAAAGTTCTGCTTTTCAGATGCAAACTGTCTCCTCACAAAGATTAAAGTAAAAAAAAAAATCTGTGCTTTCACAGGCAACCAAAAGGAAACTTGGAATTAAGTTTTATCACATGTAGTTGAGCGTGAAGAAGAAAAAACACTGAGCCTCTTGCTTCTGCATTTGTAATGAGTAGCTGACTATTTTACATGCAAATTCTAAAACTTATGAATCATTGTCTGATTTTGTGCTGCTTATTTAGCTTTGCTAATTAGGTCAAGCCAGTTTACCACTAAGACAAGAACTACAGTGTAGCTGTAATCTATAAATCTCTCCAATACAGCTTTGAGTAGAATTATAAATTTAGAAAGTTCTGGTTCCTTGTATAAAACGGGTAATACATTACAATCAAGCGTCTCTGAACATAAAGCAGACTTTCTGAGAATCCACAGCATTTAATTTGGGGAAAGGAACATTAATCCTTTTCTCCAGTAAAAAACAAAGCAAACATAACAGAAGAGGAACTACTGAACTTCACAGTACTTCATGATCACTCTCAATGCTAATTCTCCCAATGAGGTTTAAGTGGTGTGCTCAGAATGCATAATTAGGGTAGCAGAGGGGTTGCTTTTTTCTATCACTTCATTACTTTGCATTCATTTCCTCCATTAGCAATACCTAGAAGCAGACCTGACAATTTAATGTCTAGCGACATACTTCTGAAAAAGCACCTCCCCCACAGCCACTAAAATGCTTCTTTCCAACACTTGCTGCTTTACAAAGACAAATTGGCATGAAAGAGAGCTGCAAAATTCTTACAAGCAAGTGCTTCCAGCAAGTTAAGATTGCATAAAATTCACCCTTTTCTTTTTCTTTTTTAATGGCAGCACTCAAGACAGCTGGTGAAGGAAGCCAATACAGAGTTTACCCGTCCAAAAGCAGAAATAGTTTCAAATCATTCTTGTTATTTTGATAAGAACAGAATCAAAAGAAAGAACTCTGACTTGAAAAACATCATTCTGTTTCCACTGTCCCATGCCTAGTTAGAATTTTTAATAGGCACTAGTCAGTCATTTACAGTAGACAGAGTCTGCAGCTCCTGTGGAAAACTGTAAACTGCCTGAACTTAAGCATGCAAGTAAGGTTAGAGATTTTTATTGAGGCTGTGAATAGGACAAGCATGTCATGTATTGCCCTAACACATTTTCTGGTTTCTCATGATGGAAAAAAAAAAATTACAATCAACTCTGATTAAAATTTTCCTCCCTGTAAAAAAATGAACCAGTTAAATCTAAATCCTGCTAATCAGACCGATATTCTGCTTTTTGCTTTGTGCTTCTTTGCTGGTTGGTTTGTTTTCTTTAATACAGGACTCTGTCTTCAGTCAGGATAATTTTATGCTTTGAATGAAATGCAGCCATTTTCAAGGCTAACAGCTGGTTTTCATTTAAGCAAACTAATCTAGAAAGTTCCAGGGACACCTGTTCTCATAAAAAAGCACTTTTCTCCTCCTTGCAAATAGACAGCAGCTGGAACTAGATGACCTTTAAGGTCTCTTCCAGCCCATTCTAGATTTCCAGTTTTGAACAGGGGCACCTAATGGACCAACCACCCCTCACCAGGACTGAAGGACCAAGAGCTCAGCCACGTTTGGCACCTCGCACCTCTCCCAGTCACCTCTGTTGCTGGACAGCTCAAACAGCAATGGCACAAGAAGTCACCCACCTTGCAGTTCTTGCCAGTGTAGCCCAAGGGACATATACACCTGTACGTGCCCAGGCTGTCCACACAGGTGCCCCTGTTGAGGCAAGGATGGGAGTCACACTCATTGATCTCAGTGAGGCAGAAGGGTCCCGTAAACCCCAGTGGGCACTGGCAGGTGAAGGAGTTGATTCCATCTACACAAGTGCCTCCATTGAAGCAGGAGCTGCAAGAGAGGGGCAAAAAGGTAAGCTGAGAAAAAAATGCAATGAGCTCACAGACAAAAGAGAATATAAACACAACTGAAGTAAGGGAGGAAAGCAGATAACAGGATCTTTTGACCACTCCTAACTTCTGGCCGAAGATGCATAAATCAGAAACCAGCGATCCTAGGGGATTCCAGCTCACCCTCCAGCTCATTTTTATCTCAGTAGACCAAGAAAGTAAAGCAGGGTTTTAATGAGTCATTAGTGATGGATGTAACTTATTTAATGAAATCTTCCCAGCGCCTATGTGACCGCAAACAGTACCTCGTGTGGCTTGCTCAAACTGATACATTTTATTACAAATTACAATTGTATTACAAATTATGAGAAACAAAGCAATTTGCCTTTTTAAAATCTTCAAAGAAGTCAGGGGTATGATGGTTTCTCAAGGAAAAAATTCATACAACATGCAAATCACAAGCATGTTCTTCACTGAAATTATGTGGAAGTATTGGTATTGCTAAATCCCTTCCTTCTCTTCTCATGAGAACCTTAAGTCCTGATTTGTAAAACTGCTCATACATGCCCTGGCAGAATTCAGATCAAAGGAATTATCCCCCTCCCCCCCAATCTTCTGATCATAAGAAATTCTGCCAGATTAGGTGTCCTAGGGAGAAGTGACTGGGAAAGTTTGGAGAATTGATGCCTCATGCAAAATTGACTCAGTTTTCCTTGTAAAGGAACTCCTGCTCCTCGGAGAATAACCCTAGATCAGACTTGAGATAACCAGTATGATGAAGTACACAAACCAAATTTGTTTTGTTGCTATCTGCTTTGTGCCCCGTCAAAGGGTATTTCCACAAGAGAAGCCACTGAGTCACCTCCCTGAACTCACAGCGCAGGGAAGCAAGTTTGAAATACCAAAATTCTGACTGTGATTGCAGTAGAGATGTCAACATTAACCTACTTATCAAACATTAAACTGCTTCTCAGAGAAGTTCCTCTCTCTTGGGGGCTGAATTCTGTTTTAGAGGGAGAACAAACTGCCATTTACACTCCTGGCAAAGCAGGGAAGACAGAGAGGCTGCCAATCACCTGGTGTGTTTCACTGAAACCAGGTACCTAAAAGGAGATGGCACTCTCTCATAGGCAGCTTCTCACACAACACACGGAAGAATCTTTTGACCCAAATTCAAATTAGCCAACCACCACAGTGCTCTTAAGCACAGCTCAGTAATTTTGGTTGAGAAGGTGTGACTGGTTTAGCTTGGCAGAGCGTTGAAAATTGCTACATCCTTAATTCATACCTGCAAGACTGGTTCCTGTCCTGACTGATAACAAAAAACAAAAACAGGATGAACCTCAAGGAAGAGCCAGGAGTTCTGCTAAAACACCCAACATACTTCACTCCATTAAACAACTGTTGTGCAAATTAAACACACCCTCATCAGTGACACAATCCTGCTCTTAAGAAAAATATATTAAAATACCTCCTCCTCAAATGCAACTTTTTAAAAGGTAGAAAAGATTTCTTCTATTTGTGCAGAAAATACATAAGAAAACCAAGAGTTTTGCATAATTTGTCTCTGGTAACTAGACTAGAACAGACTATTTAATTAGCTTTCTAACCATTGCAAGTTTTAACGAAATCATTAGAATTGTTTCTCATTTGAGAATTTGAAGTTACTTACATCAATTCTAACAAAGCTTAAAATAAATATGCAGGCAGATGATGGAATCACATATTTAACTCTCAAAGAGCTCTTAAAAATACCACATGAACCATTTATATAAGGACCAGCTGTTGAGCATTTTAACTCAGTTCCACACCTTTTTAGAAAGACCTCAGGTTTTATGTCATCACTGCTAAATCCCATCCAATTTCTGAGCATTAAAAGAATTCCAATGTTTAAATCCTTCCAGTACAGAATTTAGTGGATTTAGTGTTTCTCCTGGTTGCCTCTTATTATTATTTGCTGTCAATAACTCAGAACTAATTTATTTTTGCTGCCTTTCCAACAGTTGGCATTGCTTCCATTTTTGCAGCTTTTGTATTTCTCAGCAGAGTAACCATTCACAACCAATTATTTCCCCTCCCCTATGGGATAATGGTCTTACAAAAATATGAATTATTTATATCTCAAGAAGCTAGCATCTCTAACTGTTTTAACCTTTGTTAAACACTGTCACATCCATCCCATCATCATGGAAGTTTTAGCAGAAACTAAGGACCGGGCAACTAACTGTCTTTCAGCTAAGCCAGCTTTCCTTGCAAGAATCCCGAGGATGCCCGTGACAAATGTCCAGGAAAAGAGAATTCCCCTGATCAAAAGCTGCTTCTGAGCAGGACTGGCTTGAGGGCAGGAGCAACCAGAGTGTGCAGGTGCCTCACCTGTCAGTGCACTCGTCGATGTTGTTCTCGCAGTTGGTTCCCTCAAAGCCCGGCAGGCACTTGCAGGTGTAGCTGTTGACATAGTGGGTGCACGTGCCCCCATTCCTGCACGGCTCACTCAGACACTCATTGGTGTCTGTCTGACATTTATCCCCATGAAATCCAGGCAGGCAGATGCATGAGAAGGAATTTATCCCATCCACGCACGAGGCTCCATTCTGGCAGGGATCTAGGACAGAAGCATCACAGTGAGTATTAAAATGGGTGATAGTGAAGGACGAGGCCTAGAGAAGTTGTTTCTGGGGGGGGAAGGGGGGGGAAAGGGTGTCACATGGCCCAGAGTGTACTGGCAGAGTTTTAACTTGCCAGAGTACTGGCAAGTTTTTTTGAGCCACTTTATGGAACAGGTAACTGCAAAGCATTGTCAATAACAAATTTACAAGAAGGTGTGGATCAAGACCAACCTTCAGGGCCTAAAAGTTGAAATTTGCTGCTGAAATTTGTTCAACCCAAAGCTTCTTGGTCTATTGTTCAACCAAAACTCAAAACTTCTTGGTTTAAAATTCAAATGCTGCTTTTGTGACAGATGCCTAATGATACAATAAAAACAGAGCAGCAACTGTTTTTTCTTCCTTACCAAGTTTTATTCATCAGAGAACTCAGCACATTCTCTCTTTTCCAGACTCTGCTTAACACAAGAGAGAACTTGTGTGCTTAATTTTCAGCATGAAAGCAGTCCAGTCAAATCAAATGTGTATGTGTATATTAGCACATATATGAGCACTTATGCATTACTGAGCACTTGACATTTTTTCCCAGCATCACAGACTGACTGGGGAAAGGCTGGCAGAAAATCTCACAAACTCATACACCACCTTGGCTTTTCCTCAATCTTGATATTTTCTTTATCCCTGCCATGCTCTTGCTATTTGCATACTCCTGTTTTTTGGTCTAAGCCACCTCTTACTACTGTATTCCTTCTGCTTCCACAAGTACCAATCTGCCTGAAACATTTCTGCCGTTCAGTAATTTCTTCCTGCTTTTCTCCTTCCACTTTTGGATTTAAGACCCACATTCCTGAAGCCAGATTCCTTTTCTATTCTGCATTCCACAGAGCAAAACCTAATATATGAAGGCAGAGAGGGAAACTGGGAGGGGGGAGGAAAAATGGAGAAAGCAGTGAGGTTGAAAAATAAGTTACCAAGCCTTTTTTTGGATTTACAACTATCATTAAGTACTAGTAAAATATGAACTCGAAAATGCAAATAGACACCAGCAAAAATTTGCAGTTCATCATAAATACAAGCTAATTCTGTTTACTGGGAAATGAAGAAAAGAAATGTGAAAGGTAATTAAATCTCATTTTTTGACTGAGAAATACACTCACATGTTAAAAATTTGTATTATGAGACACACCTGCATCCATTTAAAGGTCATTTGACTACTGCAGAGAAAAAGCACATTCAAAGCAAGACCCCTGGCAGCTATAAAATGCGTCTGTGGCAGTCAGCCATGTATGAGTGAAGCCAAAAGCTGTGCATTAATTCTCTGTGCCACACATTTACCAACAGGAGAAGGAGACTCGGGTATCAGCTTTTCAATAAGTTCCTGTTGTTGGAGGGTTTGTTTGCTTCATAGATTAAAGACATTTGGCTCAAGGCATGGAAGGTTTTTGTTATGCTAAATGAAATCAGCTGTGGCAGTAATGTGAAATGCTTCTTCAGCCTCATGGGTGTGCTGCCTAAGACAACATGGGGTGAATCTCACAGCTCTCAGAATGCTTAGGAGGAGGGAGAGAGATGTCCCAGCTGTTCGAGAGTGAAAGATGAACACTTGGAGAACGTTTCTATCTTCAGACACCCACACAAAAACTAACAGGACAGGCAATGATTTTGTTGGCTTCAGTAAACAAAGCTCTGGGTCACTACACCGTGACACTTTTTGTACTGTACCTGCTTGCTCAGAAAGAAGGAATCAAAAGCTCAGGCTGAGCCAGACACCTAAGAAGTTCTTGGAGCAGTGCTGCTTTGGGGGCTCCCACGGTAATTTTTTCTAGTAGACTTGTTTGGATCTTTCTCTACAGCAGTCATGAATTTACTTTTTTTTTTTTCCAATGCAAAACACAATTTGCTACGTTCATGCCTAAAATCTTCAAAATTCCATTTTGGTTTTAAGCTGATAGTGAAAAATAGGGATTTTTTTGTTTGGTTGGTTGGTTTTTGTTTGGGTTTTTTTTCTTGTTTGTTTCAGGGTAGTTGTCTCAGGATTTTCTGTTAATTTGGTTGGGTTTTTTAAAAGACCTGGCCAAACTAAGAATTACAGCATTGTGAACTCCTCCAAGGTTTGATAAAGCACTTTTCAAATAGTAACAGATGAACTTTTAAACACATGACATTTCTCAGGAGACTGACTTTATCTGATGATGATACAGAATATGCCCAGTAAGAAAAAGAAGCTACTATGTATTTGGTTTCCCTTATAAACATCAGTGTCAAGGACATGAACTTAGTACTTGTTTTCTTGCAATTTAAGCTGTTTGAGTGCTCATCATTGATACCTATTCCAGAACAGAGGGCCTTCCTGCTGCTTAATTTGTTCTCAAATATGGACTGCAACAGGACCGACTCTTCCCAGAATATTAATGTCAGACAGACATTTCAGGAAAGACTGCTGTAGCCCAGATTCCCACCACACCTCAACCAAACTTAATGTTGAAATACAGGTAAGCCCTGCAGTGGCGCTTTAACTTGATGGATTAAAATTTCAGGCAAATACAATTTTGCATTTAACAGTGCTTCTTATTAAAGTATGTAAACTCTAAGCACCCTCTCAAGCTAAGGATCTGGGAGCAATAACTGCCATCAGTTAGGACACCGTGGTCCATTTCTAGCAGCCAAACATGATGGATTTTGACTACCTCAAACATTACAAAGCTGAAGTTTGGGGTTTTTTCCTTTTGGTAAGAGATTATACAAGGCTGTTCGGAATCTGTCAAACAGCAATCAGCAGATTTATTTTTAGCAAACAGTGGAAAACACTGAGCAATGTGCTGGTACCCACTTGACAGGCAGTCGTCGATGTTACTGTCACAGTCCCCTCCAGTGAATCCAGGCCGACACTCACACAGGTAACTGCCCTGGATGTTGTGGCACAGAGCGTGGTTTTTGCAGGGCTTGGAGAGACACTCATCAATGTCCACCGTGCATCTTTCCCCTGAAACGTGGAGAGTCCAAGGGTGAGACCCCTCAAAGCCATGGCCAGGAGGCTCAGTGCCAGCACTGCTCAGTGCTGAAAGCACAACACGTTCCCCATCCATGTTACCTTCCCAGCCAGGGGCACATTGGCAGGTGTAGCCTTCAGAGTCAGGAGATTCTTGGCAGATTCCTGAGTTCTCACAAGGATTAGGGGAACAAGGAGAAACCACTACCTGGCAGTTCACACCTGGAGAACAGAATGGCAAAAAGCAGAAGAATGTGCTGCTAAGAGCTTGGTGCTTCTTGGAAGAAAGAACAATGAGTTTGTAACTCACATGATTAACCCACAGTGCAGTGGAAAGCACTGCCACATTTTGAAAAATCTCAGCAGAAGGAAAAGGAGAGCACAGCACTCCTCCTGGGCTCAGTGTAGAAGCAGCCACGGTCATTTCAAGTTTAATGCCTTTCCAATTTCCATGGCATTTATGTAAATTCCATAATTTAAAAGAAAATTAAGCTAAGCTTCCAGTAGGACATTTCTTACTGAGTCCAAGCAAGGCTTAGACAAGCCCTTGCTAAAGACTTTATTACTGTATTATTCTACAGGAACTGACTGTAATTTAACTTCATACAGCCATAGCATTTCTCATCTTGATTACTATTTCCACAAAGTTTATTGAAAAGAAATTTCTGTAAAGGTGCAATGAAGCAAAAAGGAAAAAGATAAATTTTTCTCTGAATTTTCACCTTTGAATCCTTTCCTACAGGTACATCTGTATCCATTCAACAGATCCTCACAAGTTCCACCATTCTGGCATGGGTTTGATTTACATTCATTCCCTTCTGTTGAACAGTAATCTCCTATCCAGCCTGGGTCGCAGACACACTTGTACCTTGGAAGGCAAAACAGCAGTAATTTTAGAGCATTTTGAAGTAAATCCTCTACCAGTTTCTCCTGCAGATTAGTTTCAGAGAGAAAACCAGAGGAACTCTCTTTAGAAGAACCCTAAGTTGCTTATCCCAGCTGTATAGTTTTGAAAATACTGAAAACAAACCCTCCCTTAAAACCACACTTCCCCCATTACAGTTTTCACAAAGTGTGCAGTCAACCAGCAATATGTTTCTGCTTTGATAAGACCATCTCAACATATTCAAACAAAGACAGGGGAAAAAAAAAGATTGAAAAAAAGAAAGTGGAGGAGAACAATAGGTTCCAAAGATAACTAGACTGATTTAATACCAAATAGTGGTTTCAAATGAAAACAGCTGGCTGGGAGCAGGAGCAATCTTCTCCATCACGTTTCAAAATCCAAAGTAGAGCACACCCCACCCACATGACGTAGAAGCAAGGACTTGGTGAATCACCCTGGACTCAGGCCACACTACACACAGGCCTCTCTCCCTGCCCTGCAAACACTGCTTCTTCTACCAGACACAGTCTGAGGTGTTTGTGGGTATAAACAAATGTGACAAATGACAAATGACAGATGAGATGAACAAAAATTTGTCTTCCAAGTTTACAAGGAGGATGAATTAGCAAGAAAGGCAGCCTTCCTGTCAGCTCTAGGGAAAGTGCTTGCATCCTGCCCTACAGAGCTACCTTCAGCAGCAAATAACTTCCTTGCCTAATTGCTGACAACACTTCCCAGGATGCAGCACATATCTGGGAGGCTATTCCATGTATAGCTGAGAACTTTCACAAACAAAACATCCTCAGACTTACAATTACCAATAAGAAGTCTGATTTAGGGCTCCCAAAATCAGCATTTGGTCTAAATGGACGGGGAGATTCAGAAGCAACTACTGCCATCAAAATAGCCACAGATAATTTTCCTTTCTTTTCTCAGACATACAATATGAGTAAAGCTGAAAAAATCTCAGCAATGGACAAAGTGTCCTGGGTGAAATATCCATCCCTACTGCAGAAGTTGCCAGCCTGTTCCTTGATACAGTGTTTGGTTAGAAAGAACTGGCCAATAAAGACAGTCCCCACACTCAATGCCTTAGGTTTTGATGGAATAGATTGCTGCTGCTCCCCAGAGATTTAATTTGGGGCCATTTCTTTATTTTAATTGCATTCATTCAACACACCAGAATCACCAAACCCTCCCTCTAGATGGTGGCAGTACACCCCCCATTACATGCCCATGCAAAACAAGCAAACACGAGGCAGGACAGAGAAACCTATGCTGGAACACCAGCTGGTGAATGAAGGTCTACACCTCACTGTGATTATGTCATAGGCATCAGATAAATCGGGATCCTGATCCGAGAAATTAGAGAAGAATCAGAAGCTGGAAGTCGGGACAACGCAGGAAGCAGGAACAGAGAAGGCAGCAGGCAGGTTTAAGGAGGCCTTACCCAGTGGCAATGTGTGTGCAGTTGCCATGCACGCAGGGGTTGCTGAGGCAGCCATCTGCCTGGGACTGGCAGTGGGGATGGTGGAAGCCCTCGGGGCACACGCAGCGGAAGCCGTTCACCTCGTTCACGCACGTGCCGCCGTTGTGGCAGGGGCTGGACGTGCACTCGTCGATGTCCACGTTGCAACGGGGGCCTGGAGAGAAGAACAACACTCACTGAGCAGCGTTTCTTCAATGAGTGTTTGCTTTGCACAGACACACACTGAGACACAGCTCAGAGAAGCCAAGGCAGCAGCATGGAGCTCATGTGCCTCCATGCTTTAACACAAGCCAAGAGAAGCATTCCTGACAGATGCAGCACCATCCCGTGCCTGGAAAACAGCACTTACACTCAGCAAGGATTTACAAACCATTCCAAAATCTCCATTAAAAATCACCGGTTAATACCAATTAGGAAAGCAAAAATCACTCAGCCGTATCATGCTTGCAACAAACCTCTTGAGCTCCACTTGTCATAGCCCTGCTCCTGTGTTTTGAAGTACCTACCCTTTGAACAACCAATACTGCCCAAATGTCTGCAGTAAATACAGTTCTTGTGGTTTATTGCACAGAGGGGGCTCTAAAAAACACCGTTTCCTGTTTTGCCTGCCTCTGATTACGACTGCAAGATCCTTGAAGCAGTGACCAAAAGGACTTGTGAGGCTGGAAAGCTAAACAGAGTGAATGATGCAGTAAGTTGAAAGCATTTTTAACAGAAGGAAATTACAAAGTAACAAGACCCCATGCAAGCCAGCTCCTTAAAGACTGGAATATTCATGGTATTACTGAATTATTTCAACAGCGTAACAGTAAGAGATCCAGTGGGATAACAAATATGGAATGCCAGCAACATAGGAGAGTGGTAGGCATGAGTGATCAGCATCACCCCTCATCTTATTCTGGAGACTGGAGAATACCACCATGCCAGAGCCATAGGAAGGAAGGAAGGAGCATCAGGAGTTTAGAAAGACCCCAAGAGAAAAGCACAAGACACATGAAACCTTTTAGTGCTCTTTCTAATGCATTTCAGATCTATTCTAATTAGAACAATTCAGTAATAAACAGTAACAAACGTGACAAGAAAACTGTAATAAATAGTACCAACTGCCTCACAATAATTATTCTGTATTATCCTACATGGCTCAAAACACAAATGCCCTTATAAACAGTGGTGAGATGTGCTTTAGTCATCAGAAATAGTCCTGATGTTGGCTCAAAATTCTAAATATGGATCTAGAGGTGTCTAACCACTTCTTTTTTCAGCACCACTTTTACTCTACCAGAGAAATTCTGTAGTTTACAGAAAAAAGAAAAGAAAACAGAAAGAAAAAGAAAAGAAAGAAAACAGAACCAGCCCCACTATGACAGAGAAGTACTGAAAAAATCAGATTATTCATCTGAAGACTTCAGAGTGGGAAGCAACTCATGAGAACACCAAGTTAATGCTCTAATTCCACAGAAACAGAAATACTGTTCATGGTCAAAGCCCAAGACAGAGGCTGATCAAACACCTCTCCATGTTGTCCACAATCTCTCTGTCCCTGGAAAGAGGCTGTAAATAATAAACCAAAGTCACGTGGGTTTATTTGTTATAAAACCAAGAACCATGAATTGGACCTAATTACCTAACAAGAATGGCATTTCACAGCACAGATTAGGCCATTTTTCTGCTTGGTAGAACTGGTTGTAATGCAAGATGCTAAGATCCAAAGATTAGAAGGATTTACTGAGATACCAACTGAATCCCTTGCAGTCAATATGCAAAGAACACCTTCCCTGGCTACTCGGATAACTATCTTCAAAACAATTCAGAGCTCTTGGGTAGCTGACTTTACCTGTAAATCCAGGTTTGCAGGCACAGTTGTAGCGATTAATGCCATCAATACAGTCCCCATGGATGCACGGGTTACTGGCGCAGTCGTCAAAGTTATTTTCACAGTTTACTCCTGGATTAAAAAAAAAAAAAAGGAGTTAGAGGCATAAGGAGGGTAAATCTTACAAAGAAGGCAACAAAACTATTTTCCCAAAACAGCCAAATTAAGAATCCCACCTTATTCAAAGTCACATTGGGAGCAACTCAAACAGGTGATGATGCAAAAGCACTGCAACACGAAGGAATGTCACCTGAGCCACTGAGTGCTGACTGAATATGACCCTGAACTTTCTCTAAAGATTTAAAGAAAGGAATAAACATTTTGAACACTATGCCTAATTTTTTTGTGGGCCTGATTTTTTTGGAGTGAAGAGGAAGCAAATTTTCCCAAGATCAGTTGCAGCACCAGTAAGGGTTAGGCAATCCACACAAACACACCAAAGTTCAGCAAGGAAAAGCAATGTAAAGATGATACTCCCATACCATAATCTGTCTCAAACTTAGCACACACCAGAGCAGGCATAAGAAGTAATTCATGCTTGAATTCAGCTTGAATCCAAGCCTTCCACTTGTGTTTTACATACCTGAGGTGCCCAGCAAGCAGTTGCACTGGTAGCCATTGACCAGGTCGATGCAGCGCCCTTGATGGAGGCAGGGATTGCTGTGGCACTCGTCTATCTGCTCGCTGCATATGGCACCCATGTAGCCAGGATTGCAGATACACGTGTATGAATCAATGCCATCCTGGCATTCCCCGTGGTGGCAAGGATCAGGATCACAGTTGTTGATATTCTCCTCACACAGAAGGCCAGTAAAACCTGAGGAAAAACCATGAGCAGGAGTAAGGAAAGAGTTAACTGGTAGGATGCTGCAATGAATAGTATAGAAAGAATTGTTTCAAGAATCAGCAAAGTGGCAGAGAGCGCAAAGGGTAACTGGGCACCTCAACTGCATTTCCAGCCCTGGAACACAACACTTTGCACTGCTTACAGCATTACAGAACAACATCATGCATGGAGAGCCCTGGCACTGGAAGTGGTCACCTTCAGTTTATTTGGAACAGTAGCCATGAGAGGAAACATGTAAATCTCCATCAGAAATATTTACTCACATCAGTATGAACTATCTTAAGGCACGCTCCTGCCATTATTTCCTCTACACAGTAACAGGAGGACCCAAGTGGGGCTAACCTTGTTAGAATGAGAAATTACCACACAGATGCTGCTGAAACCTTCAAAGCTTCTGCAGCTCTGCTTATTAGAAAGTTTCCTGCCTCTTTCACTGGGAAACTTTTCAGTTACTGCAATCAAGCACCAACTGCAAACTTATCGAAGGCTGCATGCAATCTCTTGGCTGGGAGCAATGAAACAAGCTGCAATTTGGCCTGTTTCATTCTGCTTCAGCTGGGAAACATCCTGAGCAACAGAGAAGGACAGAACTTATGCCCAAGAAGGGCTAAAGGGTTCAGGAAGCTAAGAACAGTCAACAACTTCCTCAAGAGCCCTTTCCATGATGGACCAGAGCTACATAAGATGGGGACACTTTCAAATAAATAGTTTTCAGAGATGAGGTTTTGGAGCAGCAGCTCACGCTGCCTTCCAGCAGCTGAAGATCAGGAGGGCTGAACTTGAAATTTCAAGACACCAACTGGAGACTGATACAAACCAAGCTGCAGGGAATTTCAACAGCTGAAGAGTGGTTCTCACCTGAGTATTATAAGTGGATAAGAGGCTCCCCATTTTTCATACAGGTTTGTTGTTATTTCTGTGGTCAAACATACCAGGTGACGGCTAACATTTCCAAGTTCTGCGAACGTATGCTTGGATGAATGGGTGTGGAAGTGGGTGGGGTGAGGGAAGGGAAGCTAGTTAGAGAGATGGATATAAAAAGATGTTAGGGAAGGAAGAGAAACAAACCGATAAGGGGAAAAATGGTGGCAGAGGGGAGGGGGGAAAAAAAAGAGGGTAGAGACAAATAAAAGAGGAAAGACCTGAAACAACCCAAGAAAAGAAAAGCCATGATCTACCACTGGGAAGGAGAAGTGGAATAATGCCAGAAGGGAAAGAAAAGACAAAAAGCAAGCAGTAAATAGAGCTATCTGTACAGCATTTGGCCAAACATTTTGCAGTTTTCAATCACGTCGGCAGCCGGCGATTACCATTCAGGGAACACAT
The DNA here is from genome assembly GCA_013396955.1 of Regulus satrapa. NCBI lineage: Eukaryota > Metazoa > Chordata > Aves > Passeriformes > Regulidae > Regulus > Regulus satrapa. The sequence continues at coordinate 50,365 of VWZN01021220.1, forward strand.
CACTCATATTATGAGATTAGCAGAGCAAGAACATACTCAAACATTATTGTCCAGCAACTGACCTGCCCCCATGAAGAATTCCACATTTCTGTCTTACAGAATGCTGTCAATATTAAATATAACACTTAGCACACGTTCATTCAAAAGTCATTACCATGCCTGCTATCGTAGCTCAACTGAGCCACTTAGAGATCAGGAATATTTCTGGGTCTCTTAACTGAACACACCACACCAAAACATGATTTCTCTCTTTGCAGACAAGAGACTAGGGAAAAACCATTTGAATATAGAATATGAGAATCCTTAAGACAGGATGGAAACAGCCCTAATACAGAGTCCATCTTCCATTTTCAGCTCAAGATTTAACCAAGGATTTTACTAAGAGCTGCTGCTTCAGTAGCATGCATTTGGTTGCTTTCAGCCTGAAAATGTTCCATACATGATTTGCCTTCATGGAAGCAATTGTCTTCCCTTCTCAGGAGGGCTACCTAGAATTTCTGTATGGAGGTGATTTATGCAGTTTTAGTGCCAAATTCAGAACTTGCTTTTCAAGGCACAGCTCTCCACATTGTCTTCTTCTACACGACCCAAAACCCTCCCAGGCCTGATAAGCTTGGGACTTTCAGGGAATGAAAGCAACCAGAATACACACCGGCTTGAGAAAGACTAAAAAGTTTCCAAGTTTGGAGAAGATCTGATCTTTTCCTTCTTTTTGAGAGTGTCAGCTTAGTTTGCCACATGAAGTAGTCAAAAGGAAAATTCTGACCACAGTAATTATTTCTCTCCTGGTCAGAGCTACCGCATTCTCCTTCTTCCAACAAATTCGATGCTTCTTCATGAACTTTGGGAACGGTGGAGACCATGCATGAGGAAAACCAGGCTATTTGTAGACTAATCTCTGCCACATTTTGTGAAGTCAAATTTGCCTTAATAATTTGATTACTGGAGTGATTCAAAACGAGAACAGTTGCACATAAATCTAACCAACCTCACTGCACTTTACTGGGACTAAGTTCCAGGAGCTGTTCATCTTGTTCCCAAATGGAAGAGCTAAAGCCAAGGCATTTCATACCTGAATCTGTATCATGAGCAGTGTATTAGGCACCATTGTCTGAAAGCAACCAAGAGAGTAGTTCCTTAGTGAGAATTAGAATACAACAGCTGTGAACCCTCTTATTTGACCAGATGTAAAAATGAAGATAAAAACATATCTACATTACCCCTGGAGGTGGGAAGATAAGAAAATCCTATAATTAAACCTGACGCTTCTGAATATGTAATTCACTAGGCATTTAAAAAACCATCTGAGTTCCGGCCACAGCTCTGTCCAAATTTCTGTGTGATACCTGACAAATCATTTCAGCTGCTCTCTGGCAGGCAGCTACCCAGAGGAATTTCTTCCATAATTCTTACTGCATTTCAGCCATAGCCTTTTGACAAAAACAGCCTGATGCTATTTTCCTGAACAGAAATCAGGATTGCATGCACAGTAGCACTGCTCTGTCCATCTCTTGTTTTTCAACTGCACACAATATAACCTGACTTGAGAGAAAGGGAGGTAAACCACAGATAAGAGCCTTCACGATGACGTTTTTCCATACATGGATTCCATAGCTAACACAGCAGAAGCTATCATTTTTCTGGGAAACAAAAGGTGCTGCTGAGAAAGGCCAGCCAGAACTCCCAACAAATGGGGAACCTAACTGCCACAAGTGAAAGGCTTTCTCTACTTAAATGCTATGCCCCGCACAAAGGAATAGACAAAGCTCTGCAAAAAACAGGCAGCATTTCAGAGAGAGGAAAAAACCAAACCACTGACATCTTTGTGAGGAACCTTTCACGTATTTAGGTTATTTCCATCCAGGGGCTCTGAACACAAGACTGACCTGTGGCACACTGGCACTCGTAGCCATTGGGGTGGTCAATACATTTGGCTCCGTTGAGGCATGGCGTGCTGGAACAGTCGTCTATGTCAATCTGACACACGGCACCACTGAATCCTGAAAGGCACAGAAACAGATGGAAACCCAGAAGTCACTGGAAGGAGTTCATCTAGACAACTGCACTGTCAGGAATTACCTATTAGCAAATCCTCCAACCCATCCAAACAAACTCAGCTAATCTACATTCAATGGCATCATTAAATATACACACCACACCCTGGGTCGACTGGCTCCTCGTCCAACCCACCCTCCAAAAGTTCTGTCTCCAGGTCAAAGGAGCCTCAGCTTGAAAACTGAGATGGCCAAGTCAAACAGAAATACAGCAGATGGAGCTCAAGTGGTGCCCACCACTGGACAGCATGACTGCTTATAAAACTGAGAGCCCACCAATAAAAATCTTTGAGGCAATCAAAGCAAGTAGCTAAAAATAAAATAATAGTGCATACATCACTAGAGCCTTGAGACTAGAATTACTACAGCAGTATGGAATGTGGTACAGTATAGCACTGGAACTTTCAATACAGTTCTCAGAATAGTTATCAAAGTATTGACAGGTGATGCAGACCCTTGGGCAGTTCGAGGAAAAAAAACAGATAATCAGGAATACTTCTTGGAGGGAGCAACCAAAACAAGAGCCTGAATGTCATTAGTCAATAAGAAGGGATGCAGAGCAGGCTTTTGTCATGTATATTTGAAACCCACCATTTTTGTAAGCCCTGAAAAAAACAAGTCGTTCATTCTACAGCTAACATTGATCCCTCATCTCCTCTCTTTGCCTTTACTAGTGGAGCCCAATTCATCTTGTTCCTCATTCAAGCAGCATAAACAATACTGATGGAAAGCCAGCTTCTGCCTAAGAACCTCAGAAAAAGACAAAAAGTGTGCTGATCTCTAAAATATGCTGAGAATCTTGCTATAATTTCCAGAAAAACAGAAGCTCATGTTGCCAACTACCCCTTTAGATGAGGTGTCCAACTGTGTGTTTGTCAATGCTTCCCCAGTTACAGGCACAATATTATTGCAATCAATATGAAACTATTCTGATTTAATAGCAATTGCAACTCAGTCACTCAAAGAGGTGCTGCCCTAAGAGCAACAGAAACTCACAAGAAACATATCACGCACATCATCTGTGCAGTTCTTGATAAGGTGAAGCAGGAAAAGGTTCCAAAAATAAGAACTCACCAGGAGGACAGACACAGAGGAAGCGGTTGACTTTATCAAGACACACTCCATTGTTCACACAGGGATTACTTAGACATTCATCAATATCTTCTTCACAGTGAACTCCTTTAAAACCTGTTTAAAAATAAAAATAAATAAGAAGAGGCTGACTGAAGGCTGTAAAAAGTGTCCTTGAGAGTGTAACTGCCTTTCAATATCAGTGCTGAAAGTCTAAGCAGAGTTTCATTGCAAGTTTACAGTCTGGACAGAAACTACGAGGTAAGAATACACACCAGAGGTTAAAAAGGGATGCTGATTGTGTAGATTTCACTATTGCTGAAGATGCTGCCTAACCAGCAATGCTGAATTCACATCTAATGTTTTCTTCCACTTGAGAAGGGGTTATGTTAATTACTTTGTCAAAGGTATATAAACAAACACAAGAGATAGCTCTAGCTCAAGGGCTTTTAGCTAATGGCAGAGTAGAAGAAAAACTTAAGAAGGGTGAATACTTAGAACTAGTGTTCCACCTTCCAAAACATATATATTAATTAAAAGTATATTAATAAAAACTCATTGTAATTGTCATGGTATCAGCTGATCACCTGCAGGGGTCACAATTCTTATTTATAGCTATGTTTGTAGTACTTTATTAGTCTGTGCAACTGGCAACTTGCATCCTTTTCTTTTTTCATCACTTTTTACCAGAGTTCAAAATAGAAGACTAACATTGGTTACATTGGCCATGCAAATTTTACATGCACAATTTCAATCAAATAGCTTTTTTTTTTTTACACTGACTTCCCCAGTTCAATGGGAGCTTGCATTATTTGGGGTATTTTAAGCAAAGAAAAACCTCAAACACCATTATCCAAAATCATCATATGCATACCTCAAAACACAGTCAATCTTTTAAAGGTTGCACTGGCTTTTCTTTCACAATGAGAAGACTCTGCACGTGCACTTTACCGGGTTTAGAACAAATACATCCGCACATATCCAGCTCAGCAGGCTGATTTCCTTCACTGATGCAGAGACTGGTTTCTTTCTCAGCCCTCTAGTTGCTTTCTCCCTCCCACACAAAAATGCCAGGTCCTCGTGGCTGGTGCCACCACAGCAGGCTCTCTCTCACCATTTAGCCTCATCCCTTTGCAGCTTTGTGTTCTACCTCAGCAGAGCTGGCAGCCCTCCCTGAGCTCTGCCTTCTGGCTCCTTCCTTTGCTGCAAGTCCCATCCTTGTCAGAAACTCCCCTCACCTGGCATACAGAGACACGTGAATCCTCCGATTTTATCCAGGCAGGTGGCATCGTTTTGGCATGGGTTTGAGTGGCACTCATTGATGTCCATCTCACAGCGAGGGCCTGTGTAGCCCTTCAAACACTCACAGTGGAAAGAGCCCTCTGTGTTGACGCATTTTCCGGCGTGTTCACATGGATTGCTGTTTGCTGCAAGAAAAGTATAGACGTGTGTGTGTCAAAATCTCTCCTCAGAGCAGGAAAGCCACAGCATTCTTTATTAGTCATGGTCTTTTTCAGTGGGCATTCCTTTCTGGCAAGTAGTATTGGGGAAAGGCCACTGAAGAAAACAGTGGCAGTTACTTACCTGTCAGGGACAAAAAGGATTGCTGTCACTATCAGGGACCAGAGGAGTAACTCTGCTCCATGTTACTAATGACAGTTCTTAAGAGAAAAGTATCAGCCAGCAGGGATTAGAGAACTAATGATGTTTTCAAGGTCTTATTTCCAGATCACATTTTATATTTACTTCATTCCTGAGGTTGACAAGATGCCGCCCTAACCGCAAAACAACCAAACTTGTCCTTTTCATGTTTTCAAAAAGGCACAGCACTCTTGTCCAAGGCAGACTGAGGAACGAAATCCAAAGAAGTATTTCCTTCCAACCCTTCCATGAGTGCTGGTTAAGCATTACCTTCACGCATCACAATCTAAAAGCATGAATGAGCACTCACAAAACCGTAAGTCTGTAAGAGCCCAGTTAATCCCCAAAACAACACAACAGCATGCTATCAGAGAACTACAGCTTTAAAAGCCCACGTGGTCACCAGTCTTGGAAGGCATTCAAAAGATCCAGCCATATTCTGGCTGTCAAACAGCCTTGATATATTCCTACCAAGGCCATAGCTGCACCAGCTCCCACATGAACTGCGGTGCTTTCATTGTACCCTGCAGTTCCAAGGGACAATTTAATTATCACAGCTGTTGGCTTCCACTCCCCACACAGTGCTAGGGCCCTTTTGCACGAGGAAGAACTCACTGCTTTTCATACTCCAGTTCAAACATGGACAACTAGTCCAGCCCAGCCCTTTGTCCCCAGTCTCACACAAGGTTTAAAATGCATCTAAAGACACTGAAATAGAAGGGGGAGAGCATGAAAGGAGTCCCACGTACAAGGGGAAGCGATGACAAAATGTGTATTCCTCCACTCAGAGAGAGCAAAGAGAAACTCACCCATTGCACATTCATCCACATCCTCAGTGCAGTCTGCTCCCTTATGGCCTTGGGGACAGGTACAGATGTAGTTTCCATTCACAGGGTTGGTGTCACACAGAGCACCTTTCTGGCAAGGATTGCTAACACAGGCATCATCCAAGTGGCACAGAAGACCTGAAGAAGCATCCAAGAGTTTATTAAAATTGAGAGATGTGGCAGTCAGATTGTATTTTACACAAATTCCATGTCCTGATATTTCAAATAGAGACTCCCTCAGCCAGAAACTTGAGCAATTCTTATAGGCTTGAGCCTATGAATTACCATAGGGAATTTGGCACACACAGAACGTTACATTGAAATACAAATTCTGTTACTTTAGAGCTGTCTCCAGCATTTCTGAAGCAGGAAAATGGCTGACCATTATCAAAATCTCATCCTTGGAGCAGTTAACTAACTCTTCTCTCAAACCAGCATGATCATTTTTCTGACAGCTGAAAAGGTGCGCATGAAGCTCACTTTAATTCAGATCAGATCACTTTTATTTTCATATAGTTAGGAGATATATTTTCACCTAATCTAAACCAGGAAACTTTCCACTATACCAGTGAGGATGCCCAGATCCTAATGCTATCACATAAAAATATCTAAATTTGCCTTCTAGATTCATACAATTATTATAAAGGACATAGAGCAAGTCACACTCATGTAAAGCAAATACAGGTTCTGCTACAGGCTTGGAAAAGATCTTTTTCCTTGCAAACTAAATTGTAATAAGTTTGTCTTCTAGCCTGGTACAAATGCTTCTTTGTCCCAGGCTACAGGGGTTTAACAGCTCTTTGCTGGACAGTGCTTTTCCCTTTGGTGGCGAGGCGAGTAAAACACGCTGCGTTAAACAAGAGCATAAACCCCAGGAAGCACCTTCTGGGCAAGTGCCAGACTTGCACATGTTTTTCACCCTCACCTGCCTTTCCCTCTGGACAAATGCAGGAGAAAGAAGCCACCCTGTCAATGCAGGTGGAGCCGTTGGCACAGGAGGCAGTGAAGCAGTCGTCGATGTTCTTGCTGCAGTCATCCCCGCTCCAGCCATTGACACAGACACAGGCATAGCCCCCGTTGTGGTTGGTGCAGGTGCCCCCGTTCTGGCAGGCGTTGGGCTGGAGCTGGCATTCATCCACATCCTCGGTGCAAAACTGGCCTGGTGCACAGAAACAAGCAGGTTTGACAGCACTTCAGATGCTCAGACTCAAGGAGGTTCTTACACAAACAACATGACCAAAGGGAACGCTGTAGTCCCCTGATTACTGCTCCTTAATTCCAGCATGCTCGAGTGCCAGAAATTCCACAGCACTGTCACCAAATCAGGCAAAGACAACCAGCATCTCTAAATGACTCCAAAGCGGGAGCTGGGCTGCAAGTGTCTTAAAAAAGAATCACTTTACAAAGGCACAGTGTGAGAGCCAGCAGGCAGCCCACAGCATATTGGAGATACATCTGTGAGGAGGTGAGAAGCAAAAAGAATGAAGGGTTGCCTGCAGGACAGCCAGAGGGACTAAGAGAAGAAAATGGCACGACAAGAAAATCTTGCCAAAGGAGTATCAACAGGCCAGCAGCAAGGTACACTTCTCAGGAGAACTTAATTCTTTCCTATATATTTATTCAATGATGATTACTTGGTGAGGAAGAATAGAATTCTTAAAAATTTTCCATCTGAAATACTAATTTTCCTTACTCCAGATATTATACAAACAACCACAAATGCTTGGGGGTTTCTTGGTTGTTGAGAGGTTTTCTATTTTTTTTTTTCCAGTAACAAAACAAATAATCTAAAAATATTTTTTTTTTTACTAAAGACATTAGAGAGAAGAAAACAAATGTACACACAGGGAGATCTGAGGACCAAAGGACAAGTAAGTATGAAATAATTTTCAAAGGAGGCTGAACTTCACAGTCACTTTCACAGAAAGCTCTGCAATTCACATTTAGTGAAGCATTCTTTTGCTGAAATCCATCTTGCTTTGACATGCAAATCTGGAGAACCACATGCAATAATATTCTGCTTCACCAGTTATTCATCTTCTCCATTAGAGTTGTACAGTTTACTTTTAAGCCAAAATTGTTTAGCTTGATATTACTAATTCAAGTTAGTTTGATATTACTAATTGAAGTTTCATATAATTTTGAGTTCCCTGAACAGATAAAACCTCATCAGCACCAGCTCATTTCTTTGCAGGCTGGCATATGAGTACACATGGGCAACCACGGAGTACTGATCACAGTCCCCAATCATCTTCTTGATAAAATATTTCTCTCCTTTCAGTTACATTAAAAACTCTCTAAGCACTGAAAGCTTGCCTTTTTTTTTTTTGGCCTTTTTTTTTTTTTAAACACTCCTTGGTCACTTGCTTTTACCACCCTTCCTAAAACATTGATAGGATGCTCATGGCATCAGATGATGGCCCTTTATCAGAGAGTAAGATTTGACTTGTTTGATGTGACCTTTCCCCTCTTCCTCTCACTGACACCATCTCCTCTCTCACTGGCTTCCAGCAGCTTTCTGTTCTTTGGGTGAAGGTTCTTTAGTAAATGTGCTTCTACCACAAGATCTCTCTTTTCCAGCTCCTCTGGTATACTGCACATTTACATTTACATGGAATTCCTCTCATATTCCAAGATTAAGAAATTCAAGGGCAGACCACAGGTCTTCTCTGCCAATGCACCTGGGCTCCAGTTTATTCAGGCTTGCCAAATTAAAAATACTCATTAGATGTTGGTAAGTCACATTGTTTATTAATGGCGCAGAAATAATGATGTGAGAGCACAGACACACCCTCCTTCAATACATCAAACCGAAACATTTATCATGAGCAAGAATCTAAAAATGTCCAAACTTAAACATCTCCATCTACTGTACTCATGATTTTTTTTATTTTCAAATGACTTAGATAAACACTAGGCTTTGATCCTGTGAGACTTAGATAATTTCTTTTTCCCCACTTAGGGGCAAAAAATAAAGTTATTATTGAAAAAATAAGTTGCACAACTGTGTTCTGTGCATATGTTCCATTCTTTGGTAGGACCACTTCAAAATAATAATTTTATCACTTGAAGAACCATAACAAAATTTTGACAGTAATAATAATTACTGTAGAGTTTTCAGAATTAATCTTCAATTCCCAGTTTGCTTAGTCAAATAGCTGGGGACAACTCCAACCTTTGCTATTGTTATCTGTAAAACATCTCTGTGCATTATGAACAAACAAACCACGCATTTGTCATACTAGAAGTGGTTTGTTCAGGAGCTCTCAGTGTTGGCTTATCAGTGGCCACCCTGAAAGAGTAGGGGAGCTGGGGCTGGTTCTGAGCAGTCACGCGTATCTTGCAGCTCAACACAATCCACTTCCTTCAAGAAAAAAATAATCAAGACATTATTTACTTATTATAAAAGTGATTTTCCTTCTGTTCTTGGAGGGGGCCCAGCCCAGATTAAAGGACACCCTCTCTGAGGAGCTCTCACATCCTTTTGGCTCAGCCACTCTGAGCTGCTGCCACCAAAGCGTGAAGAGGTTTTCAGCCACACCATTCCACAGTGTGATGCCTCTTCTTAAAAAAAAAAAATTAAAAAAAATTCATTTGCCTTTTGACTGGCTGAACAGAACTCAGCATATGAAATATACCATGATATATGAAATATAACATTCCCTGGGCTTTTGGCAAGGGTGATTGAGCATGGGAGTACATGCTCTTAATTAGCATCTTTTTTGCTGTTGGGGGGCTTTTTTGTTGCTGTTGTTTGTGATGTTTTTTTAAGGGAAGATGTGCTAACTAATCCCCCTTATAAACTATCAGGCCTTGGTTCTGACTTCCCATTTCAAGTGTCACTAGTAATACCAACACTTAGCATTGTTTTAGTATTTTTTTTTACTGGTACTCACCCTCCACTTCTAGAAAGGACAGTACCAAGTGACATCATTGATGTCCTTGCAATAACCCTATGTCCTCAGCTATTCCACTTTTCTGCAGCAGCCCTAAACTAAAACAAATTTTTAAAAGGTCTATCAATGCCTTCACAAGAGAAGAAAAATAGAGAGCCTAGTCTTCTTCAAGCAATTGAACTGTATTTTAAAGACATACCACATTTGAGCTCCTTAAAACCAGTCCTTACTTGGCTTCCCCAATTTCTAATGGCCTTCTTGCAATACAACTGTATTTACAGCTCAATGCAGTTTGTTTTAAAAACAAAGGAAATTCAGTTCAATATATTAAGAGGCATAAATAAACAATTAACTATTGCATTTTATTATTGAGTATTTTAATGAAAAGACCTTGTTCTTAATTATAGACTTCTCTCTGCCAGGTTGGTTAAATTTAAAATCACATGAGTTCTCTGAAACAATTTACTTATGGGATGCTGCTTTGACTTAACTGTAACAAAATATATTTATTTGTAGCCATGGAGTTAGCGAGCTTGTTTTCTGCTTGCTAAGAGTTTTAGGAAGAATCAAGTCTTTCATTCGCAGAACAGAAATTCAACTTCCAAGTGCAAAGTCCATTATGGATTGTACAAATTGCACAGCGTAATACCCATGTCCATAACCCAGGTAACTTCTGAACACAACTACTGAAAGTTAATTCATCTAGCTGCAAGTTTAGGTAGGCATTTCTCATTTTGTGCTCTCACTAGTTTCAATGACATTTCTAAAAGACAAATAGTAAACATAGGCTGAACTAGTGAAGTGTGAATACACCAACAGCACAATATTTTGATGGAAATGTAGAAACATACACACAAAAGACAATAAGAAAGGAAACATCATTTACTCCAAGAAGGTAATGAAAACCTAGCCTGACCTTGATATTTGCAGAGCCTGGGAAATCAGTAAAATGCCAACTCGGTTCTGAGTGACCTTGTACAAAGTAAACAGCTAGTCCATGTGGTATTTCAAAATTGAAAACTAGAAGTAGAAAAAGGGAACAGCCTTCAACTCTTAGCACTTTTTGCCCACTATGAAACTAAGTTACTTCCTGCATATTTCCCCTCAGAAAAGCCATATGGAGTAAGTCAGACATGTTTGCTGCTGGGATTGCTCCCATGTTCAGAGCCTCAGGAACAGCAAGGAACTCCAGGAGTTTCTCTTTTGGCAGACACAGGGTTCAAGCCTTCCCCAAGTAGTTGTACCAGATCTCATTGATGAGAAACAGCCAGCTCTTCTCCTTCTTTATGATAGGAGGAAAATAAAGCCTTGATTTACACAGGTAAAGCAGCACACAAAATTAGAATACCCCTACACCAAAAGTGAGGAGCATTAGCTTGAACAAACCAGTCGGTGAAACAGCCACCCTGGAACGCAGCACCAGACATCTCCAAAAGCTGATTCTATCAAACCTTAAAGGGCTTGCATTAACCTCAAGTCCAACTGCATTGATCCTGCAGCTGAATTCAGGACCTTCAGACAGTTCAATCAGAGGACTTCATTTTTGGCAGAACAGACTTTCCATAAAGGAGAATATTTTATTGGCCTCTTGACAGCAAGAAAGTCTGCTGATGCACAGCTGGAATATCAGAGGCTAAAGATCCTGACAGCAGATCTAATACAGTTTAATCACTAAAAACATTTTGTAGGGGAAAGGGTGCAAATACTTTCCAGTGCCTTGAAAAAACCCAAAAGAAAAAAAAAACAAAAAAAAAACCAACAACAAAAAAAAAAACCCAAACAAACAAAAAAAACCCCCCAAAAAAATCAGTTCCTTGAAAACTGAGCTGGGAGGAGATGACAATATCCCATTTGTCTCAAAATCACAACCATCCCAGTACTCCACTCAGAATGAACTGGAAGTCAGAATATCTTACAAGTTTAGTGATACTGGAAAGGAAACTTGGTGAGGATCACCAACTGGTCCTTGGGGTCTGAAGAGATTCACTGGAAGGGGAGCAACAGGTTTCAAGAAGCTTTTATGCTGCCATCCACCCAGTAGCTCAAGAAGTTCATCACTTATCTCAGACACAGCACAAAGGGAAGAGGTTGCTAGCTCTCCTGAAAGGGCTGCCTGGGAACTATAAACCAGATCTAGACAAAAAACTCTTTGAAAGAGTAGCTGAATTCACAAAGAACTCTGAAGCTTGCTGTATGGGTTTTGAATACAACCAGCATAGCCCAAAATAGCATGGCTCATTAGAACTGTTTGCATTTTTAATCCAAGTTTCAAAGGACTACTAACTAAGTGAGAAGGTGAACAGCATCTTATCAAGACTCAAGAAGGGGTTAAGAGATAAGGAACAGTATTTGTATAAATGACCAAATCTAATTGTGGCAGAAGGTCATCAGCGCCACACTCCAAAGGACCATGCAGCTTCTTCTCCTCTCAAACCACACGTGTATATTCAGGATGCCAGCTGGCAGGCCACAGCTGGCTGGAGAAGGACATTCCTCCGTCCACTTCTGTCTTGTAACATAAGAAAAATGTCTGCATTGACTGTGTAACCCAATATCCATCAGCTCAAAGCTCAGTTTCCTCATGCTCCTGTGTGAGCCTCCTCAGGAAACGGAAAGGGAAATTTGCATGGAACCATTGAGTCTTCTAGGAAAATGGTATCTAGGAAAAATACTTTAGCTCCCATGTTTGAGTTGTATATTTGCAAACACACTCAGTTCAATCTTTAGCCTGCAGAACCATCCATACTCCTTGAAACAGTTCAGCAAGAAATAGTTCAGCAGCAATTAATGCATATAGGCACTGGAGTATCTAATTAATGACCTAAAAGGTGTTGTAACAGTAGGCAGTGATGGCTTTAACAAAATAACATTTCTATTTTCCCAGAGGAAGCCAGGGATTTCAGACAGATTCAACCAAGTGAGGCTGCTGGGCAGTGCAATAGCAGGCAAGGCTTGAGGCACAAACGCCAAGCAAAACACAAAGGCAAACAGACTTGCTACAGAAGGTTTGGGTTAGGCACTCTTTGAGGAAACAGCAGCTTCCCTAGAACAGCTCAGTGGAGACCTCTGCTCAATCACAGCTTTAATCAACAAAATAAACACCACTGAGCAGACATTTGACTGCAAGGAACAATAACTAATGCAAACACTCGTTGTGCAATGGCACAGCCTCAGCCAGGAACACATTTTGCAGCATTGAAGCCGCCACCTCTGAATAAAAAAGAGATAGAGATTGTAGTCTGACAGACTAATGGAGAGAAGAACTTCCTAGGAGATTTATAAAGGAATTGTTACCCACAAAGTGAGAAAGGGCTAAAAAAGAATATAATACATCAGTTATTGCAGGGAAGATACAGCACATTGCACAGTCTACAAAAGAAAATATTTGATTGTTTACATAATTTGCTTTATTGACACTAGGTATCTCAAAGCAGAGAACTGCAAACTTCTCTGAAAGAGGCAACACCTTCATCCAAAATGTCCCAAGCAGTAAACAGGCAATACTGAAAGGGATCTCAAGTGTGATGCCCAGATTACATCCAAATTCTAGACCCTTGAACAAAGCCGTTTCCACAGCTCCCTCCAGGCAATCCAGCAAATAAGACTGATACTTTAAACCCCAAGGATGGCTTCAGGGGCACACAGAATTCTATGTACCACACTTTATGCCTGCCAGAGTTGCACATGTGTTTAGTCCAGGTCTTCCCTACTTAAGTTTTACAGTATTTCCCCCAGAAAAAAGGACTGAAAGACTATTTTTCCCCTTGCAGGAGTCTTCACAAAGATGTGCTCCTTCCCCAGGATCTCACAGCATCTTTCTTCCAGAGCAGCAAAGCAGTAGCAGCCATTCCCAAACCTCAGGTGCTGGGGTTTTGGTTTTGCTTTTATTAGATCTCAAATAGATGTCAAATATCATCAAAGAAATCATAAAATTTAATAGCTTAATATAGAATTTGAACACTTGAAGATGAATCTACAATTGTAATGAGTAGAACAAGCATCTGTGTTTATTTTAGGCTAATATGGTAGAGAAAAGAGTTTAATTTCATAACCACACTGGGAAGCATGCAATGGAACTAATGGGCTTTTACAAGGGATTTTACAAGCCCCAAATACAAAACTCTGGGCTTTAAGAGACTTATGCACGGCCTGATCCATTGAATACTGCCCTAAATCACTCCCCACAGACTACTGGGTAGAGAGGGCAGTCCTGACTGAGCTCTTCAGAGGCAGTAATACAAATGATCAGAACATGATTCATTAAAAGTTCATTAAAAATTCATTAAAACTGATGCACTCATGACAGACTGGTTTAATATGGTGGTGTCAGGTGAAATGACTGGGGACAGCAGCAGGACAGAGAAGTAACCCACAGAAAATACACATCACCAAGCTACTCTGCTCTGTCCTTCTCTTTACCTCCTCTGGAAAATCCAGTGAATCAGGGAAATACCAAACAAATGAAAATGTCTGCATGGCAAAAAAAATTAACGGCTCGAGCCAAAACTTACAATGAAAGCTTCATATTCTCAAGCTATCTCAGCAACCCATCTTCAGTAATTACCCAAAGACAAATCACCTCATTTTAAGTACAAGGGAAGGGACAGAAACTGCCAGAAACAAGTCAGCTGGAGATGTAACAACTGTTACCTATTAGTCTGGTCTCACAGCAGACATCCACCAACCCAGCCTCACCAGAGGGGTCTGGCCTATCTTGTTTTAGTGCCAAGCACATAAAAGAGGTACTAAAAACCCAAGGACATCTCCATAAGAGATCATTTGGCACAGGTGACTGCTAAGAGTATTTCCCGAGCTGGAAAGTCACCAAAGGCGTAAGGGAAGAGGCGGCGGCGTGGTCGGAGTTGGCTGCTGTCATTCTGTCATCGGATCAGCTCGGCTGTTAGCACCTCAGGTGTTTTATTACTGCTGCCTCCCACCCAAGCCTTGCCGTTGGGAAATGAAAAGCAGCACCAAGCAAACAGGAGGCTGTGGTAGGTGTTCCAGAATCCATACCGGATAAAGGACTAAGGGTGTAACTTTTAATGCCTCTGAAATCCATCCCCTCCGCACGACACCGAGATCAAGTGCCACAAGAGAAACAAACAACCTACAGGATCACGTCTGTTTGTGCCCAGCACTTCAAATCATTTGTACATTCAAACTTGGAGCTGCCAGCTCTGGAGGCTGCCACGTGCTCCCTGCTCCCTTTGTATCTGCCAGTTCAAACATGATGGAAGAAAACTAATCAGAATCCCTCTTGGTCTTTCTCAGAGCTGTCTCTTGGAGATACTACTGCAAGTGATACCAGCCAACTTGTCAAGCTTGGCATAGACAGTTCCCAGCCAGTACCAAAAAGACCACTCTGCTTTATAGTAAATCCTGGAAAAGCACCAGAAATCTGATCACTGCTGGGGAAGATGACTGCGCTTCTCATGGGAGCGTGACCCAGCCTCCCTGAGCTAACACAAAGGTCTTGGGACATCATCTGGGATCACCAGGAGGGAAAAGAGAACAGCCCTGACAGGGCTCTGTCACATAATCAACACTCTCCCCAAATTACAAGGATGTATATTTAATGATTTAGGAGACTGGCATGTTCAATATTTAACATCCATGTCACCTATTGTCACAGTTAGTTCCTCTACATTTTGACTCTCTAAGTACCCCAAGAAGGCAGCATTTTTTTTGAACACTAAACTAACATGCCTTGTCACTGTGTGCTTTGGTGACACAGCTGAGGAAAGCAGTATTTGGCAAAGAAAGTTTTAAGAAAAAAAAATACTGGAGTATATGCTCTTACATGAAAACGTAAGATATCAGCTTTTTGTTTTTTATCCCTCTTCTCAGCAAAGTCATGTCTGCCCAGAGTTTAAGACTGGGATTTTCAAAGAAAACCAAGGTAGGGAGAAAATATTACTCTAATTAAATAGGAATCGAACCCTTAAAACCCCACTTTGAAAATTCTTGCCTACAGCTCTGCAGAAAAAGTAACCCTTGTGCTAGCATTTAAGAGCATATGACCAAGCTAACAGCTATTTTAATTAAAAAGCACAGTACTGCTGCCTGAAGAGCTTTTCTGCTCAAGACAAACATTTGCTGCTTAAGCTAGCTCCCAGTGGCTGGAGTTCTTTGGTGGAGTCAGCTGTTAGCACACTGTGCTTCCCCTAGAGACAAAGGTCGCCTAGATTTTAAAATATACAGTTCACTGGAGCCCTCTTTTCAGGGGAAAACAAAGCCTAAATAAATACAACTGCCATGGGAGTCCTGCCTTCCCAGCCACAGGGGTAGAAATAATGAAAGGGAGTGAGCAGACCAAGCCTGCAACTGAAGTTTTATAATGTAGGTCTTCCAAAACCCACTCAAGAGTAGGCACAGCGTCCCCCAAACCCAGAGACTCATCCCACAGCTTCTGATGCAGTAAAACTATGCCAAAGACTTCACTCCATGGAGGGCAAATCTTTATCTCTGATGTGCACTGCTCCTGAAACATGATTTAGGCCAAAGACAGATTCGTGGGGAGCCTCTGAAACACTGCAGACTCTCCAGGGAAGCAGGAGTCTTTTTTAGACATATAAGAAAAACATAAGCTTTTACAGCATTTGATACTGGTAATCACTTAGGGACCCAAATTCTCAAGACATCTTTCTTGACCCAAGGCTGCATAGATTAAATCAACAGAACCAACAAGTGCATTTGAAACCAATGTTTCTTTAGCTCAATTGTAGCTAGAATGATTGAGTAACCTTTAAATTTTCAGCTGGTTTCCCCATGTGTGTGGAAGGACACTCTAATCTCCCATATGACTTTCAGCCCTGGGCTGCCAAAACTTCCCTCTTCATCCACTCACCATGAGACTGCCCAGAGAATTTAAATTCCTGATCCCAGGGAAAAAGAAAAAAAAAAGAAAAAAAAAAGAAAAAAAAAGGCAAGAAAGGGAAAAAATAGGTGACTGGACAAGATTTTTTTATTAGATTAGTGAGTTAAAGTAGCACACTCTGTGAGCAGAGAGAAAAGGTCATGACTTTCCCCCTCAAACCTCAAATGAGACTGAAGAACAACAACATACAACAGTCTTCACATGGTACTTTATCCTGACATTAGCCAAGATTTTTTGCTAACTTCGACTCAAACCACACTTACACCAAATTCTCTGGCCTGTCATGTACAGAGGAAGAGACATGACCCTTTCACAAAAGCACCCAGGACTGTTCCCAAGGAAAGCTGGAGTTTCATTACACATCTGCACCACCGTGCTTTGAAAGGACCCAACAAACACTGGTTCTAACAAAGGCCGTATCCTGGGACAAGATAAAGTCATCTTTAAACAAACCAACAATCAGTTAACATTCAGCAAAAGGAAAGATCTGCGCCAGTTTCACCCAAACACACCCAAGACTGCCTTGCCAGTTACAAACTTATGAGATTGATAATCACTGTAACCATATGAAATACGAGAACTTTGAAGGTGACAAAAACACTGGTGACAGCAGGAATTTCACATCATTGTTTTTGAAAGGTGAGATTTTATCTTTCAGGAAAAAACAGCAAAATGAGAATGAGAAGGCAGGCACTTTGACAGAAAAGGAGCAGTGCGCTCTGTTTGAGGAGCAGGAAATAAGACTGAAGGCAAACAACATCACAAAAGGTAGGAGCAAGCAGAAAAAAGGAGAGTATTTTAAAAAAAAATGCATAGTTATGTAGCCCACCTACCACCTGTCAGGGAATTACAAGAGGCAGATGGTTACCAAAAGGAACTGGGACAGATTCTGTTTCAGTAAAGGTTGCTTCAATATTACTTTACACAAAACTTGTCTTGATCAGGTGCAGTACAGCTTCTTGATTTTTCTAGCAAGGAGTGGGACTGCTTTCACTGTGCTACAAAGCCCAAACTATATTAACAAACACAAGAGAGCATCACCCGCAGCACAAAGATTGAATAAAGACTAAAACTGCAGACAAACTCAATCTTTCCCAAGAACAGTTGACAAGTATTTGAAAGCAGAGACTATTACGAATACAGCACAATCTATACTGTCAGGTATTTTTAAAAAAATTAACATCCTTTCATTTTTGGCTGATGTTTCCTTACAGATATGGATATTTGGGCTTGGTTTTTTTCAGCAGTACACAATGTCCTCTAACCTCATGATCTCATAGGAAGCTTTTGTTTTCCTGAAGTGTTCATTCTCACAGTTTAGCCCTGTCGAGCTATAACATTTATCAGGACAGACTCCAGAAGAGTTTCCTGCTCAGCTCGCCCCTCTTCACTTACCTTAGAGATTATTTAAAATGTTATAAACCTCCTTTGTGCAAAGGATAGACCTGCACTTATGCATTCCCTTGTTGCTGAATAATAACAATAACTGATGTTTTATTGTTTACTCCTGTCTACACCAACTGCAGTTTAACCTCGAAAAAAACATCATCTTTCTCTCCAAACTATTGGAGAAGTTCTTTATCCATGCTCCCTGTTTTGTGTCCTGCCTCAGTGTCACCTCTTATGTCTCCAAGCTGGATGTGTATTCTCTTCCTCAACTCCTTGGCCTCTTATTGAAGATGCAGGAAAGGGATTGGAAGTCCATTCAGAAAAAAAAAAACAAACCAAAACCTTCTTTCACAAAAATGCTACTGAGATGACAGAGAGGAGCCATAGAAACTTGCACTGTGCATTTCACACAGGACAGCTGAATTCCAAAAGGTTCTTACCTTTATTGTGCAAACAGCCAAGCTGTTTCCTAAATTGTGAGATCATTTTTATTTTCATACCAACCTAAGCCTAGAAAGACAACGGCCTTGAGTAGCCATCACCACTGCTGCACTGATAACCTCAACTGCACCATAAACAAAGAAATTCTCAGAAAGCCCATTCCACTGTGTTAGAGAGCCATGGGAACCTAATGCCTGGAGAGCTCCTCTCTCTTTCCAGGGTTTCCATGGAAGGAAGCATCCTCCACACACACAAAGTTTTCTGGAAACACCATCCCCACAGGAGAAAGATGGCACAAAAAACGCCACAACATCATCCCACAACTTTTCCTAAAGCTACTCAGAGCCCATAAGAGGTTCATAAGAGGGAACCACCGCAATTGCACTGCAAAGAGTTGACTGGGGAGACAATCTACCCCAAAACCAAACAGAATCATAGCCTATTGCCTGTGATAGAGACCAAGATCTCTTCCAGGTGAGTTGCAGAAGTCATCCCTAGCTGGCACCTAAATTCTGTAAGCCAAGCTAAATTTATGATGCCAGAATAATCCCTTGGAGATTGTATGCTCACCATCATTATATCCTCTGTGCTTGGGAGTAAGAATAATTTGCTACTGACAGACACCAGAAATCATAACAAGGTGGAGTGGAGCAAGACTATAGGGGTCACTAAGGGTTTGTTGTCTCCACACCCAAGCTCTCATGTTTTCCTTTACAGGTTTCACTTTCTGTAGGCTTTCAGGACATGGAGAAGCAAGGACACTTGCTCATTGAGGGGAGGACTAATTTTCTCCTATTTACACATAGCTTCAAAGAGCTATCAAGTGCTGTGGTGCACTTCTCTCTTATGTGGTTTTAACTTCATTTAAGAATATATAATTCTTCTAAGTTAATGCAGGTTCTTAACTGGCAGCTTCCTTTGCAGTTAATGACAATCTGTTTACAACCAGAATGAACGTTCTCTGAGGAAAAAAAGCACTTTAAACTGGTTTAAGGTAATTTTTTTTCCCCAATGATTTTCAAATAAGGGCAAAACCATACTCAGCTGAAAAAGTGTGCCAGCTAAGAAAAATGAGTATGACTCAAAAAAAATTACCCCATAAGCGGAGGTGTTTGTTTATTTTTGAGGTATGGAGACATTTTGCAACTAAATATGACACTGAGTTTCCTGTAAGCTGCTTCCTTATACTGTGCATAACACTTTCTTGAAATTCACACTTTTTTCCCCTTCACACTCAGAGTAAAAACAGACTCATATATGAAGCAAAAGTAGCTTTGCTAGTCAGAGAACTCTAGATAAAAATAAGTCAAGCAGGAAAACAGCAGTAGCAAAACCATAAGATTCCCATACATATACTTCTCTTCCCTTTTCCCCTGCCTTTCAGATTTGCTGTTTCTCAGCAGCATTACTATAATCAACATGACCATTATCCCATCTTATAAACACCCCTAAATATGTAAGCAAATGCCCATAACTGTAACAGCAAAGCCACGTTTGCTGCTTTTGGAACATGTTTATCCCTTTACAAAGTATATCCACACAAGAAGCATAACTCATGGGGAAATTGTCCCCTGTCGTGGTGGTTTTGATGCCGACAGCTTTTCTTTCAAGGGTTGCATCGGCATCTGCCCCTGACTGAAGCCAGGGGCACGGGGTCAGGGCCACCATCCCTGTGCTGGTCCCCTGCCAGGACGTACCTGTCCACTGGGGCGGGCAGCGGCAGTTGTAGGTGTTCACCCCATCCACACAAACACCCCCGTTTAGGCACTTGTGGTTCGGGCAGTCGTCCACATTGTGTCCACAGACGGTCCCCTCGAAACCTGGACAGAGCAGAAAAAACAGCAGGCTGAAATGGGCTTCCAATCTCCTTTGAAGAGCATTCACCCCTCACGAAGCTTCCCCTTTTTATCTTAAGCATTTGCCCTGTTCACCTAATCCTGATGAATCCCCGCCTAGCACGACTTTGTTGAATGCCTTTGCTAATAGCATGCAGGTCGGGTGACACAGTTAAAACACTTCCACCATGGGCAAACTATGTTTTCACAACTTAAAAGACATGAGGAGTTTCTCTTTAAGTGACAAAGGAGCAGTGTCATTCAAGCAAACAAGGTGAAGACCAAGACATTTCGTTTACCAAGAGATAAACTTGTCACTGCCCACCAAGCATCAGCCAGAACAAGTTTTTCCCATGGCAAAAAAAGTGCTGGTGTTCACTTCATGGATACCACAGCACGGTCTGCCTTAGACACGTCAAAGAAAAGTCTTTCATGCTTTGAAGAGGAGCTTCTGAAGTCCTGATCTGTCTCTCTTCAGTGTTAGACAAGTCAGTCAATCAACAAATCAGCCACCACCCAAGTGATGCTTACATACTAAGCCCTGCCTGAAAAGCAGAAGAAATCAGATACCCTTCCCCAATGAAAATCCAGGCTCCTAATGAACACACTGGTGAAATAGTCTCGCTGAAGCTCCCTCTCCTTTTCAAAGAGGGAGAAGTGGGTACATTAGAGAAGGGAGCTGTCAGTGATGAGCGTTTCCCTTGATTTCCCCTGCTGATTTATTTCATGCTTCATTAAATAAACCTGCAATTTCTGCTGCATGAGAGAGCTATTTATCAAAGCACAAGTGGAATGCATGCTAATGCAGATGAAGTAAATGATTCCAGAACACACATGTTAATTTAAAACACCAGCTCTGCCTCTTCACTGCTATGGAATGCAATATTAACATGACACAGTACTCTCATCCAAAATCACACTTTACCCCTCTACTTTTGATGCCCTGTTCCAGACACTTCCACAACAAGTCACGCAGACCCTCTAAGTAACATCTGGTCCAACACAAATCGTGCTGTGTGGCAGATGAGATGGAGACTATAAAGCTCTGAGCCAGCTTCTCCAGACTACTGCTGCTCTCAAGAGACTTGAGGTGATTCATGTGCATTCCCATCTCTTGAACTTCTTCAGCTCTACAGATGAGCTGAAGGAGTGACAAGTTGTGTCAAGTGCATTAGCATCAGCAAGGAACAACATTACAAAAACAACAACAAAATCACCAAACCAAAACAACAAGACCTTCAATATTACTCTCTCCCTTCAAAGCCCTTCCAACCTCCCCCCAAGATACTAGAAATTTCATGTCAGTAGGGAAACTTAAAGAGGAAATATAACATGCTTAGCCAGAGTCCTAATCACTATAGCAACATCTTCCTGGCAAAAACTGCTGAGGAACAACTACCAGGGAAAACAATTAGCTTTAGATGTCTATGTTTAAAACTGTATAAAACCACCAAGCTTGAGCAAAGGCTCAGCTGTAAAACACAGGAGTGTCCTACCAGTTTGTGTTTCAACTTGGGAGGAATCATCTCACTGACCACATATTGCACTCATGCCAACACGTGATCAGCATGAAAATACACTCACAACCACAAAGACAAAAGGTTTAAGTTCTTATCTCTTCAGTTTAGATAATAGGAAGACCAGCTCTACTTTGTAGTAAACAAATTTCTGAGAGCAGGCATTTAAACTTTCTTGCTGTACTTCACACTAATTTAAAGGGGCCAAATTATTTCCAGAATAAAGCACAGAAGTCACTCCACTACTAAAAACTCACCAAGCCATTCTACATTTTCACATTTTAACCAGTTATACTACCAAAGAGCTGTTCTGGGATATGTGAGCTTTTCTCTAGCTGCATCCCAAAATCTAATTTTGCAGTTATATAACCTGACTCTCTTCCAGAAAGCCACAGAGTTCACTTTTCTGATGTATTTGGACACCTGACACTATTTCCTGCTCCCCTCTGTGCTGGGACTCACATGTTGTCCTGTGTTTTCTCCCTGCACGAGAGCAGTTTGCAATCCATATCCTGACTTCTGCTCCATATCTCAAAGCACATCAAACTAAGGAATGAGAACCTCAAGGGGAAAAGTGTTCCCACTGCTAACAGCATGTTGCCCTTCCCGTAGTACACAGACTGACACAAGCAGATAACTTTATTCCTATGTCATCCGACATCTCCACCCTGTTGCAGAGCATCCGATCCAATTCTCTCTGAATCTCACTCCTTTAGCTTTATTTCAACCTATAAATTACACCTCAGACTTCCTAGGCCAGTTAGTACTGGGGACAGGAAATTAAGCTGAAAACGTCGTCATGTTATTTCCAGACTTAGGGCCTGCTGACAGGAAATCAGCGACGTAGAGATGAAAACTAAGCTGGGCCACTCAAGGCAGCATCTGGGCTGCTCATCTGGAGCAGAGGGGCACCCACCTCAGCCAGCACCCCAAGGCTGCAGCCCTGGAGACCCTCGGAGCCCAGGGGAAAGGGCTCATCATCGCCCAGCCCCAGCAGGCAGAGGCTCCCCACCACAGGCAGTTCCGTGGGTTCCCCCACCGGCCTGAGGTTCCTTCCTCTTCCCAGGAAGTGCTCCAGCTCTCACAAACAGCTTGCTCCAGCCTGACAGATCGTTTCCTGAACAAGCCCTTGGAATTCCCTAGGGTCCTTATCTTAGTTAATGGGTAATTATTTTGATGGATAACAATGAATAATCACTTTCCCAGCTAAGAACTTCCTCTATTGACTTGTTTAACATTCCATTAAAGGTTAGTTGCCAAATGAAGTCCTTTTTAGTCTAATATTTATACCAACGAGCTCATTCTTATATTCAAAGGAGTTGCTAATGCTCCAGGTTACGTCTCCGTCAAGGAAATTTTTTTCACTACTACATTGTTATGATTGACCTAACATGCTCACTTGTCTACAATCCTGTTCCTACCTAAATCAACAGAGCCCAGGGAAAAATGATTAAGCTAGACAGATAAAAAATAAGGTTACCTTCCAGATAGATGGAATACCAAGAGTGGATATATATAACTTCACTTGATGCTTGTCACCAAATGCTAACTTAACACAAATGACTCCATGCATTACCTAATACAGGATTTGTTTGTGCACATCTACAGGTGACATGGGAACCTGGGAATTTTAAATAGCAGCTGTACTACACTGTACATAAACAGTACTTGTAAAAAAGGAGAAAATGCTGCTGTGACACATAGCTCAGTAGGTTTTTCCTACTTGTTCAAGCTCTCATTCTCACCTATCTGTATCTACAAATGCCAGTGCAGTAGTAGCCTAATTATGCCTAAACTGTGTGGGCACAGTTTATTCAAAGTACTTTTACAGGTCACGAGATGCAAAATCCTATCAAAAACCACTCCAGCTGTTTGAGATGTAACTGCCTCCTGCCTCTGTGGCTGTAACACTCAGTGATGGCAGCACCTTAAGGCAGTCCAGAAGGGCCAGAGCAATTCCATTTATAGTCACAGTATCATCGGCATTGCTCCAGTTCAGAGAGGGAGTCGAAAGTGGAATTTCTCATCCATAATCTTGGCACTGTCTTCCAGAGGAGCAGGCCTTGTTCACATCCTCTCTAGGCGTGACAGGTCACCATTTCTCTTCTCTTTCTGTTGACCTTTCCTTCCCAGACAGAAACTTTTCCAACACTTCAGAAATTTTACTCTGCACGCTCTGCACTAAGGGGAGAAAGAAATGGCTGGGTGCCCTGCCTTTATCAGAGAGTTTAATGTAACCATTTGGGCCTCTCCAACAGCTCCCTTTCTTGCTGTTTTTCAAATGACTTTAAAAAAAAAAAAAATCAAGCTAGCAAAACAGCATGGCCAATTTAAACAAATACAGGAAATAGAAAAGTAAAGGCTCTCAGAGCCACATTAACTCACCCCCACTACACACACTGTGTAACAATTCAAAAAAGACAGCTAATAATCCAAAACGCGTGAGGAGTGTAGGTGTGTAACTGTTACAATAGTAATCTCATTTCCATTTCCTGACCATATTTCAGCCAGCCCACACACTTGTCTAAGGGAAAATCTGCTCCTACTTGGCCTTGTGCCCCTGTAAGAGAATCACTAAAGCAAATCAGTAAAGCAAGTTTGGCAGAATCAAGTCCTTCCAACTTCATCTCTCTTCTTCCTCCCACAATACGGCTCCTTCATGAGGCCTTAGAGTCCTTGAACTGGCTAAACCGATCTGACTTTAAGGAAACTCTGAATTTCTGGACAAGACAGTTGAGCCAGAGATACTTGGCTTATAATTTCATTTTAAAAGATGCAAGGCAAAAAGCAATTCCTTCAGGGCAACAGCTAGTTAAGATATTGCGTTTTCAGACTCTTTCAAAGTACTCTCCCTTCAGGCACAGTTAGAAAAATCGCTTTCAAAAATAAAGATGATCCATCCTTCTACTTTAAGATTGACTTTGCTAAATTCTTGCAAGTCACATGCTTCCTCAGACAACCCAGAAAGTCACTGTGCAGACACTAAAGTTGGCAATCTAAGTTTAAGGTCATTTGAGCCAACACCTCAAGACAAAGGTCTCCAAAAAGAGAATGGTTTTCACAAGTTCTAAATGCCCTTTCCACACAGACTCCAGATGATCCTCATGAGAACACAGCCACTCTATATTCATCCTAAAGAGTATAGGGCAGCTACATCTTTCACATAAATAACAACAGAGACATGCTTAAAGGAAGAGAGTTTACTTTTCTAGATTACCACACACCGAGTCTCCATGTGCCAAATTGCAATACTCTCAAGTAGGAAGTCTAGTCAAAAGCATTTCCAAACAGCCACTTTCCCATGGATTTGAATTACTCAGTAAAAAAAACCATCAGCCTAAAAATACCCTGAATATGCAAAGACAACTAGTAGAGCCCTGTGGTCAAAGCTGATAAGTGGATAGGGAGGAGGACAGGAGGAGACCAGCATCCCAACCAGGTGACCCATGGTCACTTGTAGGGGTGACAAAAAATCAGTGTAGCCCCTGATCCTGAGCTAGCATGTCTGTCCCGCCCATGCTGTGCATGAATTCAGGGCGGCTAACAGCATCAGAAAACAAGCAATCAAAATTTATCTGGACACAAAAAGAGTGTGGTGAGTTGGAACTAATATTTTGTTAGGTTTGGAGGAATGGGAGAAGGAAAAAAAAAAGAAGAGAAGAGAACTCAGTGTGTCTTAGGGTTACAGATGGAGAAGGAAAAAGACAAGTGTTCATTCATCAAACACTGAAGCTAACTGAGGCCTTTAATGACACAAAACTATGTATTTGTAGATGCTTACATTCATAGAATTTCACATTCCAAATGGGCATTACGAGTTCCCACTCTCATCTCCTTGAATCTACCTCTTAGTTTTTACCTATTTGATTCTCTGACTCTAACTGGGTTCCAAGGTTAATCTGCCATTTCTAACCATCTTCCCTTCCTTTCTGTATCATAAAATTCCAGCACTCAGAAATTATCGTCCTACAGAGCTCCCCACCTTGCTGAGACTTCTCCCTTCCACCTGCCATCGCACACAGGTCCCACAGAAACCCCGAGGGGAGCTCTTTGGAAGAGCACAGACAGGAGTGCGGTGACAAGACCGCAGCCCCAAGCTCTGAGGGTTGTTACCTGGCAGGCAGTTGCACTCAAAGGTGAAGTCGCTGGTTTGGTGGCAGGTGCCCCCGTTCATGCAGGGTGACGGGGAGCAGGGCACGTAGACGCTCTCACAGCGGTGCCCCGTGTACCCCGGCTTGCACTGGCACCGGTAGGAGCCGGGCAGGTTGATGCAGGTGCCACCGTGCTGGCACAGGCCTGGTGTGGCACATTCATTCACATCTATCTCACACTTCTGGCCCGTGTAGCCAGCCTGGCAGGTGCAGGAGAACTTATTTCCAGACACGGTGCACGTACTTCCATTGGCACAAGGCTGAGATGTGCAGGCATCGATCCACTGGCATTCTTTTCCTTTAGGGAATCAAGACACATTAACGAAAAGTTATTTCTGTGGAAAAACAGTATTCCTTTCATGATGCCTCAAAACGGTTACTGAACGAAATCTTTACGTTACTACAGGAAAACTGATGCCTGCATTTTACCGTATTATATCTGAAATGGAAATGAATTTGTGGTTACAGTATGAAGTCGTTTACCTTCCAACAAGATATAGAATGTTGTGATTTGTAAAAATTACCTGAAATCATACTACACCCACTGAAACACTCTTCTTTTACCTCCCCTTCAAGAGCGAAAGGAATAAATTTCCATGCTTCCCCTCAGACATCAAAATATTGTTTTCCTATAGAAAGATTTTGCTGGCCAAATTTGCCTTTTTTTTTTTTTTTTTTTCCTCCCTCCCCTAGAAACTAGACTCTGAATTCAAAGTGTAACAGCCACTCCAGAGTAGTTTCTGCATTCGGTTTTCCCATGTGGACAACCCCACAGGATCCAAATATTTTTCTGCTTACGTGTAAAGGGTAAAGTCTGATTCCCTATTCCCCTTTGCTTTTTTTGGTCATGAAGTCATTTAGACTTCCTCTCATTTCCTGTGCTGGAGTAGAAAATTTGAGAGCATATTACAACTGCCCCAGAACATTCCAGGATGAAGCTGCTCCCAGAGGAAGGGGTCTGGAGGCACAAATGCAGAAGCCCACCTGTGAAACCTGGGAGACAGACACACTCGTACGTGTCCTGGCCGTGGGGGTGACAAGTGCCTCCATTCAGGCAGGGCTGGGACATGTAGCAGAGGTGAGATTCTGAGTACTGACATTCCTCCCCTGTGAATCCTGGAGCACACTTGCAGGTTGGTTTTCCTATCAGGGATGCAGCTTCACAGGTTCCCCCATTCTTACAGGTATTGCTTTCACAGGGGTTTCTGTACTGACAGTAGTCTCCAAGAAAGCCTTCTCGACACCTGCAAGAGAGAAGAAATTAATTGCAGCAGTCCCACCTGAAGCTCTGCTGTTCTGGGAAGATTCCAGGAACAAAGTCCCATGACCACCAAGTCTTGAAGTTTGCCATAACTGATGGTGACGCTAACAAACCTAAAGGCTGACGTCACACGTGTAGCAGAGACTTCCTGTGGGACTGTCTCAAATGAGACCACTGAAAACTTAAGTGCAAATGGTGAAATCGTTGATTGCAAAATAAATTCCACATTTAATCAGAGCTGTATCAAATGCAGAAACTCATTTTTGCACTTCCCTTCAAAACTTCAGTAAAAACCTACATGTTAAAGAACTGCTGAGTTCTTCAACAATTCCTTGCACCTACTTCCCGTTCTAACAAGAACCCTTTTTTAGAAGCAAACCAAACAGTTTAATAAGGCATTAACACCAGGTATTATCCATCTTCCAAGAATATTTATAAACATTGTACAAATGCAGTGTCTGGGGACCTGGAGATCTGCAGCAGATCTTTCTCCACAAGGCTCCCGTGAGACAGGAATACACTGTTATCCTCATGCTGATAAGTGCATCTGGGACTGGGACTTGCTGAAGCCTGCACTCAAATAGCAACACAAGCACTGCAGTCAGGTCTCCCACGCCCCTGGCGAGCACCCTAACGACAAGGTCATTGTTCCTCTGTCTCCCACAGAAAAACGAGTACACACACACTATCTACAACCAGGGCAGTATTTTATACAAAGATCTCCAACTGCAGAATAATTGCAGTTACTTCTCTCTAACCTAAACTTATGTCAATACAGTCTGACTACGCTTGTCAGCTGTAATCCATCTTTTAACTGGCCTTTGTACTACAGATTTACCATTTAACTTCCAGAGACAGAGGATCCAGGCAAGCAAGGCTGCAGAGCCCACCTCTGTGCCCCCCCAGTTCCATTTGCTCCTCTCAGGTAACAGCAAGCTGCAAGGGTACATACTGGGTAAAAACAGCACCTAACACACAGGACTGTCCCCTTGCAGCTTGCAGCTCTTTCTGTAATGCACAGCTGCCTGCTAAAGCTGGTGAATAACCCAAGAGACAGCCTAAGAGAACATGCATTTCATTGTAAAAAAACCAAAACTGAACTAAACCAAAAAAGCCAAACCAGAAAAAAAAACAAGGGGTGGACATTAGATATACTTTGTCCCAGATCAGGAAAGCGGCAATTATTAAATCAGAGAGTTACTCATATCTGAAGGGAGACAATTCCAACTGCAAGAAATACACAAAGTCTCTACTCCTCAAGCAGGAGTGTAACAGTAAAGAGACTGCATTTTTCCTTATGCACTTAAAAGTATGGTACAGTGGAAGGGGAGAACAGCAAAATGACACAAACAACAACTACCACCATAAAAAAAAAAAAACCCCCCAAAAAAAAAAAAAAAAAAGGAAAAAAAAAAAAAAAAAACAACCCAAAAAAAACCCCCAAAAAAACCCATCATGACAAAACCCCACAACTACCCAAACTACCCAGACAGGCTCTAAAAATCAGTTGAAGAATTAAAGAATGGCCATAAAGTTGTGTTTTAGACAGAATCCTACAGGGATCTGCCTCTGTTCCTATCCAACTATTCAACACACCTATTGATTATTAACAAAGGAAAACATCAATGCTGGTCAAATATGTAGGTAGGAGAGAAGACAAGTTCTTGATAGAGAGTAGCAACAGGCTTAACAAGGCAGGCAGCACCCAAAATGGACTTTAAGCACTACAAAATCATACATCTAGAAACAAAACATATAGGACATCTCCCCAAAACAGGACATTGAGCTGGGAACAACATACTTGCTCTGGGGATTCCTAACAGCCAGATAAATATGAATTCCTAGTGCAACAGTTTGGCCAGGAATATTTTACATGTACAAACAGCAAATATCAAGTAGGAATAAATGAGATTATGCTACACCTGATAAATATTTGGTACAGCCACTACATCAGTTCTGGTGTTTGCTCTTTAAGAGGGAAGAGCTCAAATGAATTCAAAGTAGCCAACAGTAATGATTAATGGAAAACTCTGGCCATAATGAAAAGCTCAGGTGGCTCAGTCTACTTAGCAAAGGGAAAAGGGAACAAGACAGTTAATCAAAACCTCCAAGTGTCCACTATGAAACATGGATTTAACAATTATTCACAATCTAGAAGCTTTGGGTTAACAGAACTGACCATGTAAAACTTTAAGCTACATTAATTCAAAATAATAATAGGGCAATATCTTTATTTTTGGACACAGACTTGTACACAGTCCCTCAGCAGCAGAGAGAAACAACTGGAACAATCATTAAAGGTTGTAGTGGAATTTCTCCATCACTCATGCTTGTTTAAAAGAACACCAGGATTGGCTGTTTCAGGGAGAGTATGCACGCTAGTTCAAACGGAGTTATTCAGAGAGGTTATTATCCAAGTTATGCAAGGGGTCATTACTAGATGACCACAACTGTTTTTTCTCATGTTAAAATTTATTAACTAGCTTTAGCCATCTGTCTAAAGCAGGAAAGTCATATGTGCATAATTGTAATTTACCACTGCCCACACCCAAGTTAGGCTCCTTTCACCATACCTTAATACTTTCGACTTCATACCCAAGAACAGACATGAAAGGAGAAATTTTGCAGGGCAAGGCAGGATTAATAAAGTTGCAGAAAGCAAACCCTGAGACAATAGCAATGCAGAATATCCTCCGCCTCCCGTGCCATCCTCAGTGTAACAGCCCACGGCTGCGGGTCAGCAGCCACATCACACGAGAGGCAGTCTTGGGCTATTCTGGGCCTAAACCACACAGGCTATAGGCTTTCTTTAATATCCAGAACTTCCCCTGGCTTCAGGTTGGAAGCCAGTCCAAACGCCAGCGAGCTGCAGCACGGCTCTGTAGGATGACACGGAGATCTGGCACGCAGCAGAGCCAGCCGTGCCAGGAGCTGGAGCACTGCTGCACTCCCACGGCATTGGAGCCTGCACACAGAGCACTGCCTCTGCCCAGAGACCGTCTGGGCAACCACAGCTAAGTCATGCCTCTGGTCATCGATGTGCAGCTGACGGCTGTGCAAAGACAAGCTGAACTTCAGTGCCACAAGTCTCACAAGACTCGGATCTGGGGGTTTCTCCTGGCTCCATGGACACCAGGCAGCGGCACACCACGCTCCTCGGACAACGCAGCATGAGCACTTGTGGCTCTCTTCACCATGAAGGAAAGAGCAACAAACCAGAGCTTCACAGAACCCCCACCAAGGCCATCTCATCAGAGCTCCTCCAACAGCACCCACTGCACCAGCAACTACCAAAAAATAAACCAAAACATGCCTAGAATTTAAGTACTGAAGTGCTTTTTCATTGAAAGACTGTAAAGCAAATCAGAAAGGCTAGAGGAACATTTCATGTTTTGGCCACAAGTAAATAAACCCCCAAAATATGTCTTTTCTCCAACCCCTAACATTCAGGAACACTAGAAGATGCTTTTAACTGTTGTCCCCAGACAAGAGGGAGAAGGGAGCCTAAACAATGATTAAGAGTATTGCTGGTATGAATTAAAAGAAAAGCTGAGATATGTGCTCTGAGACAACCATCACCCACAAAGAGCCCAGCATTTTGTATACAAATGTTCTGGTACAAAGTTGAAGAGCACTCCAAGATCAGGCTTGTCCTGGTATCTTCTGAGGCTAATCAGAAAAACATGAGGGAGAAGAGGGAACAGCAAAACCTCTTAAAGTTACCTCTTTTTTATTTGGAAGAAGGAACATGCCTGCCTGTGGAGAGATGATAGGTCAGGTATCCATGGCTCTTGTACCAACCATTTTGTTCTCCTGCTGGAGAAGTGCTTGGTCACCCAGTTATGCAATTTTGCCCTCCAGCAATTCAGTGCAATCCTTTTTGCATGTTAAAGAAAAAAATACCTACAGTCCAGATTTTCAACCATGTCTCCCTGTCATCAACATTTTTAGGCACAAATGCTAGTTATTTAGTTCTAAATGTTGGTGTAGACAAAACTGCAAATATTTGCTCCTGATTCACATTGGGCACCACATTGTTTCTCTAAAAACAGAGGCAAACACCGAAAACATGCAGTCTAAGTCCAGAGGTTTTTAAAGGATATGATTAAACTCAACAGCAGCTCCAGCTTCCCACCACCCCTGCTCTTGCTCTTCTCTCATCCCAACCTACTCTTTCAAGTTCTCTTAAGGAGAGGGGGAAAAAAACAAAAACCACTTGTCTACAGAGCAGCTTAAAATTGTAGCAGCTTGTGTCAGCTCCAAATGACATGCTCAGAACAGGAAACCAAATCTTTTCCAAATAAAAGCCACTGTTTCTCCTCAGTTTTCCATCTAGCACTCAGAAAAAGAAACAGGAAGATGAAGTTTGTTCTGGCACTTTCTGGAAGCACATGAGGTCTTTTAACCTACTTCAACAGGAATTTAATCTTTTAAGAACTAATTTCACATACAACTTAATTCAAATCATGATTTCTGAAAGCTAGAGAGTTTGAAATGGGAAAATGTCCTGTGGGCTGCATCAGCTATGCAGCTGCTTCTAATTAAAGCTTCTCCTTTACTCTCTCTGGGCTACTTTCCAGCACAAATATTTTAGAGCTCAGCTTTTTTTTTTTTCCCCCTCCTTTTCAGCTCCAGCCTGCATTTGCCTTAGCTCAGGCTCTCATGGAGCTAAACAAGAGACATAGAAACAAAATGAAGGTATTTATCCAAATTTGAAGTATCCACAAATCCAGAGGGCTGCATTCACTCTAACAACCTAATGCTGCAAATCAAAGTAGAAGACTCACAAAACCTGTGGGTTTGGCTCTTCTGTCACAAAGCTACGTCAAAGTTACCTTCCAAAGCTCATTTTTCTCCTGCTTTCAGTAGACTTCTGGAAAATATGTCTGGTCTGTTGGAAAAACTTCCTCATCTGCTGTACTATATTTGCCTGGGCACATTCATAAGACAGATTCTTCAAATGCACCTTATAGACAACTTTAACCAGACTTCCAGATGTTTGATTTTCATGGGAGTTTTCTACTCAGGCCCATGATATCATCTGGAGACACACAGAAGAAAGCAGATGGTTTTAATTTAAAAAGCGAAGGGAAGAATTTCCTCCTAGTCCTGCTTCTCCCCCCTCCGACCCAACACTCCCTCCACTTTGATTGGAAGATGCTTCATTGAAGAGGGGAAAAAAATTCCGCCTGATGACTAACGTGAGAAGGGTCCCAGCTATTTTGTTACAGATTTTAACCAGACTTCCCTCTGGCTCCCGGCTTCTGACTCCCACACCTACACCTCCTCTCAGGAGGGAGAACAGGATTCTCTGGTTAGCTTTACAAACGCTCCTTCCCATGTCTCAAGGCACCCATTTATGCGTCATACTTTGAATGCAAACGATGGGATGGGACGGCCTCCCTGCCCTGCCTTTAAAGCAGCACACAGCTATTGTTCCCAGCCCATAGAAAGTGCCTCTGCAGAGAGCCACTCCACTGTGCTCCACGCAGCAACAGCAGCCACAGTCTGAGCAGACAAGGTTTAGTTCAGCTTTTTTTGCCCACCAGAACTCTGAAGAGCTTTTGGTGCACACAGGTAACTCACAATAAGTAATTAGGACTGAAAATCACTACTCTGTTCCCAGAATCTAAGCTAGCAGTGAACATACTCTCCCCTTTTTCCTCTGCCCTGGTCTCAAGGGTCTCCTTTAACTTCTGAAAGGAGACAGAAGGAAATAGAAAAGGGCAAACCATTCTCAGAAAGGGACAAATTCTCAACTTCTGCATTTAGCCTCTTCTGGAGAACTCTCAGACCTCATCCTGCTACAAGGTCTCCTGTGGGTATTCCCCACTCACTAGCCTAGGAGTAATTAGTCTCTGGAGACAGATCCTAAGCAGATATCAGCTGCAGCCTCAGAAGCAGTTCAGCGGTCTTGGATCTTGCCTTCAGCCTCAGAAGTCCTCTGAAATCCAAGTTTAAATTAATTTACAAAGATCCGTCTTGAAGGAAAGGTAAGTCATAAATCTTGCAAGGGACTTGAAGTTACTGGCAACTAGAATTAGGATAGAAACCCCCTACTGCCATGCCATTGCTGCTTTGAGTTTAGCATTTTTTAGAGGTCCTCCTGTTGCCTGTCTACACATAAGATGTAGAAACTGTATCATGCTATGTAAAAAGTGCACAAACTTCAGCACATGGTGAGAGAAACACTGCTCACTGGAGAGACAAAGGCACACAAAGCTGTACAAGCCCTGGCAGCTTAGGGCATGAAAGGATGTGCTGAAGGAGACTGTCCTTTTGGCACTCCAGTCCACTCAAGTCCCCATTTGACTAAGCCCTGCGGTTTTTCACACCTTCAGGAGTAACAGAAGACCTTCGTGTTAAAGCAGTACTTGGTTTCACAGACGTACAGCTATCCCTTCTGGACACACAAATTGCAACAGTCCTAAGGTCAAAAATTCAGTTGTCAAAGCCTGCCAAGCACAAGAAGCAGCAAGGCCCAGTTTCCTCCCTAAACCTTGCAGCACCCCCGGGTCAACTCCCTTCCCACTTCTGCTTCCCTCCCTGGCACAGTCTTGCTTCTGCTCCCTGCCACTAGGGTGGGAAGCTGGGAGAGGCCACAGCTGTGGAACACGGAAAAATCTGTTAAGAGACTCTCTGCTCTAGGGCCCTGCCCCATTCCAAGCAGAGGCACTGCCCAATCCTGCATCCACCTGCAGCAGAGTAGATCCCTGTGCTCAGAAAACAGCAGGCAGCGATGCCAAAATCTCTGTTGTGCTCGTCCTTGGAACAGCTCCCTGTGCCCACACCTTCCTTCCCAGCCTGCTGCAACTACAGAAACGCTGCAAGCTCGCAGCTCCATCCCAGGGGCTCTTCCTGCTACTGCTGCCCAGTCATCCAGCAGCAGGGAGACAAGAAATTGCTTTTGGTGTGATGGTCACAATCAGCATTAAGCAACGAGAAATTGTTCCTCTGCTTCTCTTTGGATTTGAGAAGATAGAAGAAGACCGCTTCATGTTAGACATCTCAATGTGTAAAAGGCTGCTTGGAGATGCTTTGAGAGAAAAAACCCCCATCCATTACAACAACAAAACACCCATCACAGTGCAAAGCAAAGTCAAACTCCAAACTGAACCTGCCTTTTGTCAAAGCAGGCCCAAGAAAGCTTGGAAGGACGGGTCCCCTTCACTGCTGCTGCAGATACAGACATATTCTGTGGAATAAGGCCTGCATCCTCACTGTGAGAGTCCCTGAATGAGTGTAGAGAAGAGCTATCACACAAAAAAAAAAAAAAAATTTAAAAAAGTGGCTTTGGAAGACGCAAACACAGGAATGTGTAATTTTCTAAATATAAAATCAAGGTCAGAAGAGGTCAGTAACTATCGAGCAGTGCCACAGAACGACAGCCATGGGCCAGCAACGTCACCAGGGGAACAGAGCTACTTACAGAGTGCTCGCAGGGGCAATCTGATAAAGCTCCAACCCCAGCTTCCTTCCAAGGGCCACAACCACTGTTCCCATAGCAGATGCCAGATACATCATCATAAAGGTTTCTTAGCAGAAAACCATCTTTATTTTAATGAGTAAATGCTGCAGGACTTTTCAATCAAAGGAAGCTGCTTCAGCAATATGCTGCCATCCACCGCTGGGCCAAATATCTAAACTAGGTGTTTTGTTATCAGTGCTTACTCATATCTTATCACATTTGGTTATTGCTGATGCAGGTTGTCCCTCAGCAGTTCACTTGGAGACAGCAAGACCGACAGGATGGCCCGACCACACACTACAACAAACAACTCAGCCAAGAGGAGATACAGAAAGAGGAAGAGAGCTTGTTATAATAACTTATTGCCCAGCAGAGGAAGTACTGCAGATAACTTTAATAAAGTGGAAGGGGTGGAGATGCTGCTAATCATTGAGAGATCCTGCAGACTAAGAAGCCAAGCCACTTGCTTTAGTAATAAATTCACTTTCCTGAGCAAAACAGGACTCTCACAACTTAAAAAAAACTTCTACTCTCATAACCATCAAAAATTCAGAAAGTCATTTAGGTTACTAAACCAGAGAGAAAGTTCCCCTATTCAGAGTTCCTCATACTGCAGGAAAGAAAAAAAAAAAATTAAAACCAAAACAGGATGCTAAGGATCAGCATGCTAAAGGTAGAGACTCCTCAACTGAGGTGGCTTTTGCTACTTTGTTCTTTCCTTTCTGCAAAAAAAGTGTTCTTGAGCCAGAACTAAAAGACACTAATATCTGTATGCAGCTCTTCGTTAGCCTTTCCAATTAATAGGGCACCTGCAAAGGAACTGAGCTGTTTCTTGAAGGAGGGGTTGGTTTAAAACCTGCAAGAACACTTTGCACATCAAGGAGGAAGGCAACATTTTTACTATTAACGTGTGCTAAAAAAATGTAACAGTGGTCAAAGCTGCCAGTGTAATGAGGTAAACGTGGCAAGATCTGGACCGCACTACAAAGAGTGCAGAAATTAATCAGACAAACCAACTTAGGCTGTAAAAAACAATTGTTAAGACATGGATAAGAGGAACATACAAGTTGGAGAAAATGTCCTGAGGAAGGTAAAAGCAGCACCAACATCAATACCAGTCTTGTTTATTACCTTTATTGTGACCTAAATACTTTGGTTCCAGACTAATGTGCAACCCTGCACATCAGAAAGACCTACAAAAGACACCGATTTCTTGTTTCAGTCTTAAAATATAAGTGAAAAGCAGGAAAAGTTCCTGCCCTCTTTTCAGAAGGGCAGCTCCTTTAAGCTGACATCAATATAAAAGCATGAAAAGGAAAAGAATAAGAAGCAGCAAGAGTTAGAAGTTTTAAAAGAAACTTACAGGGAATAACAAGTTACATATTTGCTTTTCTGTGGCCTTTCTGCACATCAGGTATTGATTTGGACCTGAGGAGAACCTCAAATTAGATTATGATTTCCCCTTTGTGTGCCACAGGTGCAATTTTAGTACATCAAGCTCTATGTACCACATTAATAGAGAACTAAAGGTTGTGGTTAGGGAAGATGGGAAGTATAGAGAAGTGTGAGGAGCAGAGCTCTCTGCTAGCCAAGCTAAATCAACAGGAGAAAATTCACTAATATTTAAAGAATGCTGGCACTAAGATAATGTCTTAGCATGCTAGAAAATGACACAACTTGAACTGATGAAGTAAACAACCTTTAGAAAATAATCTGGTTACTGCAGACGTAGTAAATTAACCCAGCCAAACAAAGAGGATTCATCTTTTGGCAAAATATAATTTAATTAAAAAAAAAAAAAAATCTAAGTACTGCAGTTTGAAAGGTGAACTGCATTTGAATGGATGTGATATTCT
>VWZN01021220.1:114180-194005 GCA_013396955.1 Regulus satrapa
TTTTTTTTTTTTTTTTGATTAATTTTTGTTTTGTTTTAAACGAGGACATAACAAGAGAGCAAAAAGGGAACAGGGTCATCAGGCTGACCTGGCAGGAACATAAAGCTCTGCAAGCTTTACAAACCCCCACAAATCCCTCTGTCTTCTGCGCCATTCAGATAGCAGGTTGGACTTGGTGGCAGTGCCCCTGTATTGCAGGGACGAGTAACCATCCCGGCATAAACGCTGCCCGCGGTCGTAGTGGTCTGACATCGTGGGCAGGAAGATAGAGGGGTAAAAGCAAGCCCGAGTCCTGCAATTGCAGGTAGTCTTGGTTTATAGCAGCTTATCTGTGCTAGCAGTGCCTCCGGCAGCAACTTTTTCAGCTTGTGTCTCATTCAGCCTTTCCTTTCTGCAACGGTAGCTCTTGGAAAGGGTCTGGCACTCAGAGGAACGTGCCCCTCTTCAAGGAGTCCCTTCGCTGTAGAAATTGTCACCGGGATGGGAATGGCTGGAGGAGCAGTTGGTGCTTTTTCATTTTTGCTCTAGACAAGAAAGTGTCCCTGCTTCTTGCAGGGGGTTGGACTTAAATGATTTTTAAGGTCCCTTCCAACCCAAAGCATTCTGTGGTTCCAGTGCGATTGGCATTGTCCCTGCTGTGCAGAGGACACGGGGATCTCTTAGCACTGCTCTGGAAACAATTCACTCTTTCCAACAGGAAGGCAGTTGGGTTTCCATCCCATCCAACCTTGTAACAGTGGCTGTTAAACAAATAAAAGCCCAAATGTCCGACACTGTCAAGGACTTTTCGTTCTGCATTATCATTTATGCTGATACTTGCAGATCTGCAAACGAGCTCACAACATAGCCTGCTTGTTTGCAAATCTGTAGATG
Source organism: Regulus satrapa (assembly GCA_013396955.1). Lineage (NCBI taxonomy): Eukaryota > Metazoa > Chordata > Aves > Passeriformes > Regulidae > Regulus > Regulus satrapa. The sequence continues at coordinate 115,054 of VWZN01021220.1, forward strand.
ACCAGAAAATGCCGTGTAAGGACACTGACCCTGCCTTGACGTGGTAGGGAGTGGGGAGCACCGGGGTGGGTCCTGGGTGCTGGAATTGTGGTGGGCGGTAGATTGGAGGCAGCCCGGTTGAGGTGCCTGGAGGAATGCAGGGAATGCAAAGCACATGTGGATATCTGGGCAGGTGGGGCAGAACTGGGGTTTGAGGGGGAAAGTCTGGAATTGCTAAAACAAGCTGTGAAGCAAGGGATGATGAAAGTGCTCAGATTGCCTGCCCTGAGGCATTGATGGAAGAACTGGGGCATTTGGGACTTTGAAGGAACAAAGCTTTTGGTTGAGGGAGTTTTCCTGTAGCTGTGGGTCCCTCTGCTCTCAGCCCTGCTTCTTTGCTTGCTCTTCCTGGATACCCTTTTTCCCTGGAGTCAGGGGGATAAGGTGCCATCCAGCTGCTGCTGCCACCCCTATGAGCCTGTCTTTCCACAGATGTGGAGTTTCCTGCTGGATGTGGAATGCCCCCGGGCTGGGCACAGGCTGCGGGTGTAGCTGCGGGAGCCGGGTGGGTTTTGTTACCCCACAGTGAGGTCAGGAGCAGCTGAGGTTGCAGTTTCTGTGGGGATATTGGTCCTGTGGCATGGTGAGATATGCGCTGGGCAAACACCAAGTTCTGCAGCAGTCAGTGCTCCTGTTTCTAATAATTGATCCTCATGCTTTGCATTTCATGACAGGCTTTGCAACAGACCTTTCTGTCAGAGAAAGCCATCGTTTAAGTTATGCCACTGCCTCTGCCTTTTAAGTTCATATTTTAATGATTTCTACTATGGCACAATGACATTTAAGATTCTTTTATCTTAAAGAGATATTAGAGTGTGGGAATTCTAATTCCCACAAGAGATATTCTGCATGGGAAACCGTATCCCAAGTGAGCTTGTAGCAGCAAAAGTCTGTTGGGACGTGAGAGGCGGATGTGGAGGAGAGTGAGCCTTGGTGTGTGGTCGGACTCTGTGGAACTGCCTTGGTCTCTTTTGAGATTTTCATCAGTTCCCGTCTGGGTTTCTGTTGGCAGGACAGGCTTTCCAAGGGGAGAAGAGATTTGAACTTGGCACAAAGTCAGAAGATTCACGAAGAGGAGCGCGTGTTCGGGGAGGCGATGTCGCTTCCTTCCCTTTTCTTTTTGCTTGAATAAACCTTAGCCTGTTTCTAAGGTGTTTCTCCTACCATGACCTGGAGCAGGAGGGGCTGGGTGCAGTGAAGCAGTGCCTGGCGTTGTCTGTGCCTGCACTGCTCTGGGTTGTGGGGGTGGGTGTTGAGGTGGAGGGCCTTGTGTGGATGTGTGTGTGCTTCCCTGAGAGCTGGACTCTGGGAGGGGGATCTTGAGAGCACTGCTCTTCAACACACTCTGGTGGGTGATTTACTGAAAGTCCATTCAGCTTGGGTGGGGTGTCAGCAAAATCTGGAAGGCTGCCTTGGTGCATCCATGGAGTTTCCTTGTGTGAAAAGGCTGTGTCTAAACTTACGGAAGAATAGTAGTGAAGAGTCATGGTCTTGTTCTGCAGTTGTGTACCGAGTGTGGAACAAGAGATGAGGTGGTGTTTCGCATTTGTTTTGGCTTCTCTTACTCTTCTGCCATCTGCAGAAGTGATTTTATGATTTATTCTTCAGCACACGTAGATCCTGGGAGGTTTGATCGTAGTGCTTTCTGAAATGCAGGAGAAAAGAATGACTTTCTTTTAGTCATCCCAGAAATGTGACTCAAAATGTCTCACTATCTGGGTGTATCCACTGCATACCAGAAGGGAGAGATGCCTACCTTCTCCTGCTGTTTCTTTCTTCTGTGCACTGAAAGACTTTCCTTTGAGGAAGTTACATTACATTAAGTTCTCCCTACCACCTGTAAATACTGAGAGTGATCTTCTTGCTGCATGGCAGCGAGAGCATCAACACCTTTTTCCTCTAATTTTCCTCATGCTGAGAGCGTGGAAGTAAGAATTGTTCTGTGGATTTTGGTGTCGTTTTTTTTACCTTCCAATCCTTTGGTGACTCTGTGGGTGTGAATGGCAGGATGCCGTACTGTCCCATGTCGAAGTAGCCTCGTGCGGAGATGGCACCATATGGAGGTTGTCCAGAGAAAGGGTAGTCCTGGGGGAAGGGTTTTGTTAGAAGGGTCTGCCTAAGCAAGAGAAGGCAGTAGCAGCCACTATTCCCATTCATAAGTAGGGTTTTGTTTCAGGCTTATTGCCTTAATTGTCACAAACTTGTAAAAGTTGCTGCTAAACTGTAAAGTGGATTGAGACCAAACTGGATGTGGAGCAGGTGTGACTCAGTGTCCCTGGGGGACATGAGGGAAGAAGTCTGTGGAACAGACCAGTGAAAAGGTGGTGCTGGAGGTCTGGGGTTGTCGACTGGGCACTTCCTGAGCATTTGGTGTGTCGGCTCACCTCTGTAGCTTGCCTGCTGGGTGAGGAAGGGGTTCCACATATCCCCTGTACTCACAGGAGGCTGGGGGGATGTGACTGCTCAGTGCTGTGGCACGCCGCAGCACCGGTACGGCCATCCCCAGAGGCAATGGAAACTGTCAGCGGTGAGATTTCGGATTCAGGCCGCTGAGTGGATCCTGACAGCGTGCTCGTGCCCCAGGCTATGTGCTCCTCTCTCTCTCTGCCAGCTCCCATCTTCTTCCACTGACCTATCTGGCCGGCTGCTTCCTGTGGGCTAATGAGTCGCAGAGGGCTCTGTGAGTGTACGGGTGACAGCACCACAGTTGTGTGACAGGAGGCACATGCTGGGGCATGGAGCCGCTCCCCCAATCTGCAGGTTTGCACTCTCAGGTGATAATTCCCTCTGTTAGCAGAGTGTTGAGGGGCTTGTGACCTGTGTGAAGCCCACAGCTGGCTCTTCCTTGTGAAGACTTGCCACAGATTCACTTGGAAGTGGAACACTTTGCCCTTTGGTGTGAAGGATGCGTGCCTGCTCTGGGAATGGGAACTTCTCTTGGCCAGTGAGAGCATGTTCTGACCTGGCTTGAGCAATAGCAACTGTGCATCATATCATCAGAGAAAGGCCAACAACTTGCTAGAGTAATAGTTATGATCAGGGGCTGCTATGTAATTAAAAGCACTGATTAATTCAGGTAGGAAGAGATGTTAATTTAAATGTATCTTAACCTTCTGTTCTGTCAGTATGCTGACATTGTGGAGGAAATTCTTCCTGGTTAGGATAACTGCTGGCACATTCACTGGGAGCTGACAATAGATTTTCAGTACATTTAGAACTAGGGAAATGTCTAATTACTCAGATGACTAGGTACATTTCAGAAGTGCTTATTTGGAAGCTTTGTTTTGACTTTGTTTGAATAGCATGAAATGCCTAACATTTTACCTCAGGAGGAAATTGAATACAAATGAGAACACAGGACAAGCCTTATAAATATCCCTGATGCTGAATGTGTGAGATGCGTGAGGATAACATCCACAACTGAGCAATGGAGATAAACTGCTTGGAGTAAAGCACAGTGGCCAGAACCAATCCTTCTTGGAGCCAGAACATCCTATTTCTCATCCTTAGTCTTTGGGGAAGTGATCAGACCCAAGTTATCCCTAAGTATTCCCCATGTAAATCCTATCACTTTGAATGATCCTGCTGAATGTAATTTGGATGCTTGTATTATTCAGTGGAAGAGTTCTGTCCAGAGGCTGAGTGGTTTCTTTGAGTCAGAGTTCCAGTGAGACCTGTTCTGAGTAATTTTTAAGGTGAAGCTTGTGAATGTCAAGAACAGCTCTGAAACAGATCTTAAAATCTCAAAGCTGCTAGCCAAGTCTCTGGATGGGGTTTTAAGTGGTTTTCACCTGGATGCTTTGTGCATTCCCAGTACAGAAGGAATGGGCTGCTCTTTTAAAAGGCCTTTTTCCTTGCCTTCCACCAAGTGAGAGTGCCCAAAGGATCTTCCCCTCGTGTCTCCTGGCAGGTCTGGTCTGTGCTCCTGCAGCCCTGCTTGGCAGGAGATGACCCTGCAGCTGCTTGTCCAGGAAATAAAAGCTCTTGTCGAATGGAGCCATTGATGCTCCACCTTTCATCAGCTCTAGCAGGCGGACAATTTCTGTGGCAAGCTTGTAGCTGTATCAAATTAGCTATGAAATGATTTGCATAATAGATTAATCAACCAGCAACAAAACAACCCTCTTTTCTGCCAAGAAAAGAAAAGCAACAACTCAGCTGTTACAAGAGGCCATTATGTTCCTTGCAACCCTTAATCTTTCTATTTTCCAAGAGCGCCCCGTGTTTTGGCCTCACGCAGGAAGCTGGCCTGCTCACTGGCTTTATTTGCGTCACATTTTGGCAGCTTTTTCCAATTCTTTTGGGCCAAATTTTGCCACCGTTATGGTGACCTTCTAGGGAGGGTATTTCCTATGGAATTGGTGGCTGGCTGCCAGACGACTCTGTGTTGCCAGGTCCTCTATTAGCCTTTGCCTTTCCATTGAAATTTCCCTAGGCCCTCTGAGCTCCTTCAGAATTGACCCATTTCCTTGGGAAGTCAGGGAGCGGGAGAATAAGGAGCAGCAAGTCACCTCAGTGACTGTAACTGTGAGTGGGCAGGAACTGGTCACTCTGTTTTCTTTTTCCTGTGTTTCTACCTCCATATTAGCCAGCAGTATGGATTTCCTAAGCTGTGGCGGTCCTCCTGCTCTCCTGCTGCTCCAGATGTGACATCTGTGTGTCCTTGCCTGGCTCAAGGATGCCCAATCAGTGCTGGGGGAGTTTTCAGTCCAAATGGATCCTAACTGCAGATGATAAGAGGCTTAACTGGCTAATTGAATGTGATAGCGTGAAGCTTCTCTCATGGTGAGGTTTAATTGGATTATGATACTGTACAGTGATGTGGAGGCTTGCAGGGCATGCAGCCAGCTTCACGAGGAGAGAGTGGATCCTTGCTAATCACTTATTTGTTTAAAATAATGAATTGCCTAGAGAGCTCTGACGGGTGTGCTCTGCTTGCTGCAGCCGGTATCCCTGGAGAAGAGATCCCTAAAAGACCAGGGGCTGCCACACATGTAGATCCCATGTCCTTGGGTTAGTGCAGCTGCAGTGGAGGGTCTCCAGGTGAGGAAGAGACGAGCTCCTCCTTTTGTTTGGGAAAACAGATGTGTGGGCTCAGTCACGGTGTGCTGGAGTCTGGAACGTGTTTCCTCCTCTAGGACCACTTCAGCCTTTCCCGCTGAGCTTTCTGGGGCTGTGTCACTTTTCACAAGCTGTGCCTTTCTTTTGAGGTGGCCTGCTTGTTCCTTCTCATCCAGCAGCTGCCGGTCTGCAGGCCAGGCTCCTTTCCAGCACACTCACTTGCAGGGTAATAACTATTTTTGATCAAGGGCTCAAATGCTTCCCCAGCTCCAGTGGGAAAGCAGTCTAATTTTTAAAGTACACAGCAAAAGGAAAACTGAGAGCAGCTTTTGTATGCTGAGAAGTTTGCTTGGTGGAGGCTGTTGTGTGTATAAACCAAATCTGGGGTTCGTAGGCCAGACAGTGTTCAGGGTTCCAGCTCAGGCTATGTGTGGCAGCACCAGTTTTTTGGGTGCAGTGTCTGAGAGTTGTGTGCTTTGTGGAAGTCACTGACCCGGGCTGCTGTTCCTGGGAGATTTTGCACTGAAAGTAACAATATTTGGTTTACTGATGTTTCAAAATGGTTTGAAATGTGCATGGTTGCTCAGATCTGGTTTCAGAAGAGTTGACAAGGAAAATAACATTTGTTCTCCTGTAAGCAGATGGATTAGCATAAAATATCAGCTTTGATGTTGTCTGAAGCGTGCTCCTCATCCATAGCATTTGTACCGGTTTGGAGAGTTAACTGTTTGTCTCATCGGTGTTTGAATAGGCTGGGAAGTGCCCCAAGGATGGTGTGTGTCATTTGGGCAGGGAGCAGCACCTGGGCACTGCAAGCTTTTTTATCTTGTCCTATTTCTTGCTACGGCTCATCCAAACAATCAGATAAATGTCATCACTTTGCTGTTGCTGAGAAATGGTAGTTTGACCACTTTGCTCCCAGTGCTCTAACATGTGGGACTTCCCTCCCCAAGCTCTGGTTTGGGCTAATGATAAACCCACTCCCCTCTCCTGCTTGTTTGCTTTTTTGGCAGTCAGGTGCTCTAGAACCTATAGGAAGAAAGGAAAGGGAGTAGCCAAGGGGGAATGCTGGTGTTTAGCCACAACCTACATAACTTGCAGGTCTTCTGGACCTCAGGCAGGGTAGTTGGTTTTGTTCTGAAAAGGGAAAAAATAAGGAACCAGGATGACATATTTTTTTTTTTTTTAGTGTGTGTTGCTGGGGAGAAGTGGAGGTTTGAAGGTGGAAAGCTGTGAAGGAGCAGGGCATGAAGGGTATGCCTGCGTGTGCAGGGTGAAGTGAAACATGTTCACTGTTCAACAAAGCACTTTATTTTGCTGTTTAAAATCTTCTGGAAAACACACTGTCTGCTTTCATCAGATCCCTTTGCTCTGTTGAGCTTTTGTTCAAAGTCTTTTCCTGCTCTTTTTATTTTCCTACAAAGCTATTCTGTGCAAGGCCTTGGAGGTGCTCCTCACTGCTGGTAAGTAAATTCTACGTGCAGGAGAGAGATTTCTAAAGGGATCCTTACCTCTGCAGGGAGACACTTGGAAGGCATGGGAATAGAGATGGGAAAACCATGGAGTCCGTAACGTGGCTCTGGCCTGTGTTTCAGGAGTTTCCAGTGCAGGGCTCTCATTTATGGCCAAAACAAGCTGCGGCTTGCACATGCGCTTGTCTGGTACGTGTTCCCCAACAGGCACTAGGCCAGATCTAGATATAGAGCAGAGAATAACCCCCATCGGGAGATTCTTTGGAAGCTTTATCTATATATAGTCCGTATAAGTCTGTATCCCCTTTCTGCTGAGAGGACGGTCTGCCCGGGGAGCGTGGTTAATGTGGATACGCCCCAGCTTCCGAGAGCCAGGCGGAGACCCACGGGTGTCACGTCTGCCGCATCCTGGGAGCGCTCCCGAGCGTGTCCTGGCTCCCGCCGCGCTGGGCGGCCCTGGGGAATGCTCTGCCGGGAGCCCCAGCTGTGCTGTCCCGTGCCGTGACCGTGCCGTTGTGGCAGGCTGGTGGCACGCTCCTGTGGCCAGCTGGGCTTGTCCTCTGTGGGAGCACGAAGCGGCCGCCAGACAGAGGGAACAGCTGCGGGGCTGGGGCGCGTCGTTCGTGCGGAGCCGATGGTGCCCGTGCCTTTGGAGCACGCTGCTCTGCTGGGTGCTCTCATTAAAGCGATGAGATCGTAGCTTGGCACTGACTTGTCATGAAAGAGCTTATGCAGGATTTTCATGCCAGTGCAGTTCCTTTTCTTGCAGCTGCTTACCAGAGTGTTCTGTCAGAGGGACCTGCACGGACATTCTGCTGCTTTGGGAATGAGAAGCAATTTGCAGTGCTCGGCCCACCTGCAAAAAAAACTCAAAACAAACAAACAAGCCGTGAGCAGGTGTCTTATATCAGAAGTGGGAACACACAGTGAGGTGGACAAGGTGCCCTTTCACACAGCAGTGTGGTCTCCAGTAATTAATGTATGGGTAAAGTTTCACCATTAGGATGTCTGAGGCCATTCCTCAGCCTTCCTTTCCATTTAGTACATGACTTTTTCCAGCTGGTGCACCACCATATTTCGTAGCTGTCCTGGCAGCTGCTGAGTGCCAGCCACGGAGGAGCACAGCCTTCTTTTTAGTGCAGAGTTTGCTGCCCACTTGGCAGTTCTGCAGTACATCCTGAAATCACAGAAGTGAGAGTCTGAGGAGCTTTGTACCAGCTTGAAATGTCAGTGAACAGCTCTCGGGGTTCTGTTGGACCACCTGGAGGCATGACTTTCTCTTTGGATGCCTTTGGCTTTGGGATTGTGGGCCTCGGTCTTCAGACAGCAGCCCCCTTTTCTATGCTGGAGACGCAGATTCCTTTCTCGTTTAGGGAGCTGGTCTGGTGGTGTAGCTTCTGTGAAAGTCACAGGGTTGTTGGGAGGACGTCTTCCTCACACACAACTTTACAAATATAGCAGGATCATTTGAGGTCAGTCAGTCTTGAGTTTCTTCAGGGATTGCACACTTCATCTGGAGGCTGTGCCGGCGCTTGATTTGATTGCCTCTGGAGGGGCTGTGCTGAAAATGGGTATCTCTATTATGGGGTCTAATCTCAGTCCTGCAGACTTTCCAGATCTTATGTGTGCTGGTCTTCAACTTGGTCGTGTGTGTCCTGATTTCAGAGCTGCCTCAGCCGTGTGATCACGGTGTATAACAGACAGGGACATTGCTGTTCTGAGCAGAGCAATTGTAGTGCCTGTCTCCCATCTGTGGGGAGCCAGCACCAGCGCTGTCTTCCTTCTGTTCCATCTGTGCAGTGCAGGTTTGGGGGTGTAAGACACAAGCATTTACCTCTTCTGCCAGTTACAGCAAGGCTCTAGCAGCTTGCTCACTGAAGAGCTCTCTCGGTTGCGTACAGGGCTGTTGTACTGTCCTGACACCATCCAGGCAAAGGTTAGAGGGGGCTTTAACTTGCTCCTCTGAAGCTGGTGTGTCTGGTGGTTTTTTGTAAACTACCCACTTCAGCTGCTGCTTGCTAGGACCTTCTGCCTTGTGCAAGCATTTGAGAGTTCACATGGTAAAGTGGATCATCTTTTGGGATGATTATATTGTGGATCATCATATTGGGGGGCAGAGGTGAGGAAGTGGGTTGTGTTCAGATGGGTCATTTCTCTGCTGTGCTTTGCATGATGGTCCAAATGGTTGTGCAGGTAGAGTCTGCAGGTGAGGATGGAGCAAGTAACTCACTTAACCTAGCACTGCACCACGTTTCTAGTTCAGTGGGGTTTCTCTTCGGGCCAAGGAAATGACTTGGAATGACTGCGGGGAGAAGTCAGCCCCTTGTTTAGAGGCTGGTGTTGTAGCTCTGTGCTATAACCCTGGGTGGTCCAAAGGCTTGTGTGTGTTCTCCAGGTCTTCCTGTTCTCCAGGTTCTCAACTGCTGTTGTCAGAGCTGCAGAGTGGGTCAGGGTGAAGAGATGGTTGGAGTGGAGCCTTCCCCTTTTCTTGGCTCTGTTGGGTAGAAGGCTTAGAGCTGGGCTCTTTGCAGTGAGGTTGTCAAAGAGACATTTCTAACTCGAGTGCTTGTCAGTGTAACCAAAGCTACTGGAGATTGCTGGGGATGTAACTGAATCTGTCACACCGATTCTTATGCAAATTTAAACATGTGCTCCCGGCTTCTAATGGGACACCTACAAGTAGAACCGGCTCCATTCAGTAGTCAGCATCCGTGCACTGGTGTTTAATTGCTCGTGGCTTTATAGTCAGACTCGCAGAACTTCATCTGTAGCGGTTTCTCAGTGCTGTCCTTTCCCATGCACATGATGTTTCCCTGTAGATTTTGCCTAGGTCACTTGTGGAGGTTCTGGTGGTTTGGTGTGTTTCTTGCTGACACTGCCCATTGCTATACTGCTCTGACTCAGGAGCAAATGAGCCTGAATGTTCCAGTGCTCTCTTCCTCACTGATGTGTCGGGGCTCATTAGAGGTAAATGAAATGACCTTGAGGTCTGCAGAAAATAATGTGGTGTATTTAACACTGAGTGCAAATGATCTGAAGTTTCTATCCAGTAAATCTATAACCGTGAGTTGATGAGGCCGTTAAAAAAGTATTATTTTTTGGCTTTTTGGGGGGAGATGGGTGCCTGCAACTTCCTGGTGTAGTTTCAAATTCAGGGTTGTTTTTTTCATGCATGTGCCACGTGGTAATGGAGCAGTTGGTCAAAACCATGTGGACTTAATTTCTTTAAAGTACAAACAGCCTAGAAATGTTTGTTTATGTACAAAATAATCTGCCAGTGACTGTAAGCGTTTCCATGTTTCTGCAAGAAATGAAGGTAATTATATAATCAGCAAAGATTCATATGGCTTAACTTGTCTTCCATCTGGCATTAGTTAAATTGATGTTTTCATCTGCATGACCTTTCAGGGTGGGGAGAAATTATGGAAATGTAATATGTGGCTGAAAAAGACTTTCCTGGGACATCAAGCCCATGTAGAGGCTGGAACAGGTCTCCTGAACAGCCCCTGACAGCTGCTGAGGGGAGCAACTCTTTCTTTCCCCTCTGTCATGGTCCATGTTTCTGGGTAGGTATTTTATGAGCTTTGAAGTATGTGGTTTTACTTGACTGAGGAGTTGCCTGTCCTGTATGCAGTCTTTCCCCAGTGCATAAATGTACGGGGCAGGTTAACTAGATTAACTACAGCAGGAAGAGCTTCCTTCTTAAAGGAAAGCTATTGTTAGAGCATCACTTACCATAAATCTATTGCACTTCTAATCCTGCCCTCCTCCCATTTCCGTTCTTCCGTCCGCCTGCTGGTTTACAGTTTGCAGGTTCTGTTCTGAGTTCCTTGGGGCTGTCCTGCAGCCTTGCCTCTGTGATCTCTTCCTCTCAGATGGGCAGTTCAGCATCAAAAGGACCCTTCCAAAAGGACCTCTTCAGTGAAGATATATCTGCATGCTTTCTAAGTGGTAGAAAGATGATATGCTGCTTTCCCGATCAAGTTGCACCAACTGTCTCAAAATGAAGGATTTGCAAGGAAAGCTGAGAACTGCAAGAACTGGATCATATATATTTCATGTTGCTAGGGGCTTGTTAGGGGCTGAATTCCCTTTTATTTGCTCTCCTACCTCTTCCCTATGCTGTGCCTGAGAGTGTGCCAGAATTTAAGGTGCTCCAATTTCTTTCAGGCTGGAGGGATCTGTATCTCTTTCTGCCACAATTCTGCTTTATTTTGCTCAATAGAGCTGAAGACCATTAGTGTAGGCTTTGTCCTTGCTTCACAAACAGAAATTGAGTGTCTCCAGGTACTTGGATAAGCTTTGCCTGTTCACGTTCAGTCCCAGTGAGGGTCTGAGATACCAAAGCAGATCAGAGGATTTTACCTCCCAACGTGTAGCATTCAGCAGCTCAAGTGTAAAGCTGCTCACTGAGACAAAACTTCGGTGGCTCCTTACACTTGGCCCAGGGGGATGTGCCTGAGGATCAGAAGCCTGGATAGTGCTTAGTTCAAGCAAACACATGGAGCTTTTTCCAGGGAGAAGGGATTTCAAAGATGGATTTTCTCAGTTCAGCCTTCAGTCAGCATGCTGCTGATTTTCTGACACCTAAATGGCAGGTCCTGCTGGGTGTCTTTAAAAAAACATTTGTAATAAGCTTTTATTGTGCATTCAGTTGTTTCCATGTTCCAGGATCGTAACTTAAATGTTCAAGCGGCTGTTTGTGTTCCTGCTGCACCTGCATTCAAGGCCAGCTTTGTGCCTGTGGCCCCTTGCTGTGCATGTGTGGAGTGCAAAGTGCTCAGCTCTCCTCACATGTGCTGATGCATTTGGACCACACATCTGCCCTGGCTGGGTTTGCATGCTTCTGAGAGGAATGATGTTGTGTCTTTACAAACAAACTGTGGGTCTACTGATAGACAAGATTAGCATCCAGAGACAGGAGAAACAATGGGTAAGATTCCACTGATAGCTGAATGGGTAAAAGACATTTGCTTTTACAAACAAACTGTAGGTTTGCTGGTAAATAAAATTGAATATTGAAAGATGAAAGAAACAATGGGGAAGAACACATAAATTCCATAAGAGTTAAGAATTAAAAGGGAGGGTTATACATTAAAAGGGAATTTTTAGGAATCAGGCGTCCTGGGAAGTCTGTGCATCTCAAGTACCTCAGCCAATGGGGAAAGAGAGAGGGAAATGTGACTGGGAAATTGGGATAAAAGGGAGGCTGCGTCCTCTGAAACTTGGAGAGATCCCCAAGGTATGCCCCATGGCCTCTCCCTTTATTCGATAAAGTAAAGGGACTCCCCTGTCTCCCTTTTGTACATAAACCTCTGGTGGCTGTGGATTAATTTTCCTGATACTTTGGTTTGCTTGGCGCCACTGCTCTCCTGCAGGTTCCAGTAGCCCGATGGCAGGTGTTCCCACATGTGCACAGTACAGCCAGTTGCAACCCAGGAGTACAGGATCTGGTCCAGAGCTGGGTTTTGGGTAGGTTTAGTCCAATACCCAATATCCCAACCACGTGCTGCCTTCCAGTGTTCTGTGGCATCTCCTTCTGCCCTGGCCTCTCTCAGCATTGCCACTGGCTCCTGCTGTGGCTTTCACTCTCAAAAGCAATGCAGAACGGGCAGTAAAACTGCCTGGTGAGCATCGGTAAAGTTGTACTGTTCTTCACCATCCTTCTGGGGAGGCCTGGCAAGGTGCTTTGTATCTTGTGTACTTTTATCTTACGTAAACAGCTCTTGTCAGGAGACCAAACAGGACTCTTGCTTTGCCAAGCAGCGTGCTGGGCACTGGGCAGGTGCTTGTGCCACTGTGAGCTCGCAAAGGTGCCTCTTGGTTCTTGGGTTTACACAACTCTAAGCTCATTTCACTGTGCTTTGCTTTGCGTCCACAAGGTTGTTGTATTTCTCCCTGGTGGTGGTCAAATTTGCTGATGGTTTGTATTTTAGCTGGGAAAAATGCCCCTTGTTGGGATTCTGGTATGTCTGTATGCAGAAAAAATGTTGAGTGGGCTGGAAATAGCTTCCAGCAAAGTTGTATCAGTTTCTTGGAGCTCTTTTGTTTGGTAGAAATTCCTTTCTTTTCTCTCCCCCTTCACATCCCCCTGACAGCCCACCTCTTTTCTTCAAGGGCTTGCTGAGGTATAATTGACAATTGAGTGATTGAAGTGAAATATGCACAGCTGCAAGTGCGTTTTTAAAATGATGCTTCATCGTTAAAGCATCTCTCTGAACAGGTTGGCAGCTTCAGTAGCCATCAGAGTGCAGTAACAAAAAGGATTTTGTTGAAAACACTTGACTTTGATTTTTATCAATCTCTGAGAATGTGTTGACCACTTGCTACTTGTGAGTGCCGATAGGAGGTATCTGGAGCAGGGGAGATCTGTGCTGGGGAAATATGTGAGATGTGTCCCTGAGAAAAGGGGACACAGCTGAGTTTTCCTTTGCTCTCCCCACATTGTACTGTGGAAATCATATGACAGCTGGAGTATGAGAAAAGACAAAACTTGGAACAAAATTTTCTTCACATTTGGAGCATCATATCCAGTCTTGCATGCTGCAGCTTTCCTCTGCCTTCCCACTGAATGGAGAATTTTTGCATCTCTCTTTCCCTCTTTGGATCCATGAGATGCTTTTGTGATTTCTTGCTTTTCCTGGTGTGTGACCAAGCCCAGGGAGTGAAAGCTGCAGGCGTGCAGTATCCTGTTACGGTCTCAATGGCCCAGTGCTGCCAGGATTTGGTGTGGGACTGCCTGAATCTCAAACATACCAAGATCCAACATCTGTTTATCGATAAGGTGAAATGATTTATCAGTATCTAGGACAGTCCAGAAGGCTTGAATCAGTTTAGTGGCAGAATTCAGTGTAGTTTAATGTAAACAATTCTGCATATTCAACATTTCATCTTGTCTCCCACAGTTCCTGACTATTGAGCAGTGAATTGAAGCTCCTTGAGCTTTTGTTTCTCTGTTCTCTGTCCTCTGCCAGCAGACTGCTGCTAGTCCTGCTAAATCTCCCGGGCCTATCTTGCTTCCAAAATTATCACCACATTTTCCAAGCTATTGCATGAGTAACTTTGGGCTTTTCTCCTGCAAGTGAATTCACTCTCCATCAGTTCTCCAAGAGGGCCTGTTCTGAGTGCTAGCTAATCTGTGTTTGAGGTGGGACATCTACAAACAGAGAACCCCACTGAGGATCAGTCATGGGGACTCATCTGTGTCTGCAATGTTCTTGCTGATTCACGTGTGAAAACAGGGAATGGCTTGGTAATTTGTAATTACACGAAGATTTACGTATGATTATTTTAAAAATTATATACATAACACACAGTGTCCTAGTGAAACAGTCGTACCACTGCTTCAGTTCCAGTGTTTCCCTTCAGCCAGTTTCAAGGTCCTTGCTGTGAGCAGACCTGTGCTTCACCGTGATAGAAATGAAGGCTCAAAATAAACACCCTGGAGGTGGTAGAAGGTTTACACTGGTGCTCGAGAGAGGCTGGGTTCACCAGGATTGTGCTGGAAACATGTAATGCACATAAATAAATTTATTTTTGTATGGTTAGCCATAGACTGATGCAAAGGTTGATGTGCTTGGTATTACCTCTAGCCATGTGGTGAAAATCAGAGGTTAAGTGTGGTCCTCTGAGTGAGGACAACACATAATCAAGGATAAATCCCATCCTGGTGTTGTGGTACTTGGCCTGGTCTCATCCCCACTGATGATGCTCAGCTGTTTCTGTGATGGAAATGCTGTTTGACAGCCTGAGTAAGTGTACCTAGTTCCAGACGTGCTATGCCTCATCCACGAGCAGAAGCACTGACCACAAAATGATGCTGATATCTATTCTTTGCTCTTAGCATCACTGTCATGTTAGCATTAGCTGAGTGCATCAGCAGAGACATTAGTGGACAATGTTTTCAGGGCCTGAGACTGCTCTGGCTGTAGAGTTTGGTCTCCATGAATGATCTGATGGGGTGATCCTGATCACAAATGGAGTAACTATCTTTTTCCTGGATAGGCTTCTTGGTAATCTCTCCCTGCAGTGAACCTTAATATCCTGCTGGGGAAGAGCAGCCTCTCATTCAAACTCAGCTTGTTCATGCCTCATTTACCTCAGTCAGCTTATTTTGTAGAGCATCTACAGTTTTTATTGATAAATCCAGTTTCAGTGGGAACTCATGGGCCTGATGAAAGGTTCTGGGGACTGCATGGATTATGATTGTTATAAATGGCTTTTTGTTTTATTGCTTGTATTCAACATTTTGAAAGTCCTACAGGAGTCTGGAACAATTTCTGAGCATCTTGGAGCATCCTGTGTCTTTCAAACTCGCTGTTTTGCTGGCTTACAGAGGTCACACCAATGTTTTAATAAATATTCTTGGCAAATTGAGCTAGTGAGTTCAGGCACTTGGTTTGCTTTGCTGCTCCCTCATTGCTTTTACGAATGAATTATCACCAGCAAAGATGCTGAAGAACTGTAATCTCTAAATAATATTGAATCTCCGCTTGCCAGCTCAACTTTTCACGGCTGCCGAAGAGGTTTAGAGTATTAAGGCAATGCAAATGTTTTTCTGGAGCAAACCACTGTATTCTGCCTGCCACTGCAAGTGTTTAGCACTGAGATTGTTCTGTACTTCTTTAGTAGAAATTGTGGTTGCTTTTTTTCCCTGATAAAGGTGATGTTAGCTTTCAGAAAAGAGTGTAAACAAAGTCTGAGTTGCCAGGTTTTCTCCCTTTTTCATGAGAAACTCAGAGAAATCGCAGTCACGAGGGGTTTTGACAGAGAAGAAAACAAACAGAAAACCTTGCGCTGAGTTATTTCTAAACAACTGCTTTCTTTTTCAGTAGTGATTGTTTAAACTAGAGCATACAGGGTATATTTAGATGTAAAGAGACATACTGTGGGGGAAGGCATTTTTCAGGTTTTGTTGAGAGGCATTTTGAGATCACCCAGAGACTGGGATTTTCCCTAAATGAAGCTGCTCTCACTGAGAGAGGATCAGAAGTGGTCTGAAAATCCAAGCTATTTTCAAACCATCTGGAAGTGCATGTCCTGGCTGTACCCCAGGCCACAAGGTTGCAGGTGCCTCCCCACTCAGGAAATGGGAAGCGTGTTTCTTGCAGTCTTTGCCAGTGCAAAATCTGCTGCTGCTTCATTGTAAGGTCACCCCCACGGGTCAGCTTTAAAGCCTACAAGAGATCCCCGTTTTTGTTCATTTGTGTACTTCTGGTGGGTTCTGCAGTTTTCAGGCCTGTAGCTGGAGAGCTTGTGTTGTGCTTGGCAGCAGGCTGGGCACTGCACTCTCTGTGAGCCTTTTCAGTCCAGTTCAGCTGGTTTTGGAAGTTAAAATACTGCTTCTGGTTACTGCTGGAGTTCCATCCCTGGCAGTAGCACTGGTAGTTTCACGTCAGCCATCTCATTCTTGCATCATCTGGGGTAATGTGTTCAGCTGTTTGACTTTTAGAATCTCACTAGATCCCTTATTTCTGTTCTCTGGTGATTTCCTTCCCAGCTTATCTGTGCTCTTCTGAGCAGACAGTGTGCAAATGAGCAAGTGCTGCCCAGAATATTTGATGGAAAAAATGCAAGGGATATGTGCTGGAGCAGAGTGTATCTTCCATCAGAGGCATTTCCTTGCAAGGAGTGCTGAATGCTTTGGCATTTTCAGACCTTTTTGACCACTGTTAATACTGGAAAGCTCCTCTCAGTTTGCCACTTCCTTTCTGCGGAGACAAATCTGCAAGGGACAGTACTTTTCAGCTGCTTTACCCTCTTATGTTTTGTTCCAGTTTGAAGGCTGTTATCAGTGTTTCCAGTAAGTTTAATGCTGAATATCCCAGCTTTAGTGGCAGGATTTAGAGTTCTTTGTGAATTATATTTAGTGCTGATGGAGGCTGCTTTGTCAACTGTGTGTCGTTGCCTTGTAAAAATCAGCACTGTTCAAATAACACTTCTGGAAAATAACCACCTTTATTTTATAATTGTTTTAATGTATTTGATTTGGGAACGTCCTTTGAGCTGTGGTCAGAGAACAAATGGGTTGTCATTGTTGCAGTCCCATGGTGAAAGCGCCTGTGCACAGGTGAGGCAGAGCTGTGGGGCTCAGAGGTCAGAGTGCACTGCTGATGTGCTGTGAGCATTACACAGGGTGTTCAGTACAGCTGTAGAAATTGCTCTTCGTGGAGCTGGTGTTTCTCCTAACTTTCCTTCTTGACCTGCTCTTGAATACACTGGGTTTGAATACATTGAGTTTCAGTTTTCCTGCCTTCGTCCCTATAGTTCAAGTTAGTTCTGTATTTCTGCATGCTGGAGAGAAATCATATTTTGGGGTGCTAAATAGTTCTGTGCTAAAATATGTTTTAGGCACAATGGGAACTGTGCAAAACAATTATGTTTCAAACTTTGGTAACAAATTTTGATAGTTCTTTGATTGTCAGACCATTCATCTCTGGAGTCAAGGAGAAGGGGAGGCAGCATTGACCACAGGGCAGTTGAAGGAACAGTGCAGCCCATTGGCTCTGAGAAGCATTGGGGTGGCTGGCTGCACATGGCTGTCTGGAAGAAGGCCAGAATGGCAGGCTTCGACAGACTTGCTGCAATAGGAATGGTATTGGGATCTGTGAAATGTTCTCCTAGCCTGAAAGCAAGCCCGCCGGCAACATGCTTTGCATATTTGATTGCTGTGCTGGCTAATACCAAACGTACCATCAAAGTTCACAATGTTTTCCCCTGCTGCTAGCTGCTCTGCTTTTATTCTTACAGGACACTGAGTTCTCAGTAAAGAAGCAAACAGCATTTTGGTGTCTAAATTATGCCCGTGTGGTTCTCCCAGCGTGTATATGTTGGGCCACATGGCAAATTCCACAAACAAAAGCCTCTTCAGTGGTACTTGGGTTCAGCTTATTTAAATCAAGGTTAGAGAAAGTGGTTAGGAAGGTACATCTGCCCTGGCTTTGCTTGCCTTGGGTCAGCAAGGGAAAAAGCTAGTTCATAAACCAACCCTAAAACCCACCCCCAAAATTAATTAAAAAAAACCAAACTCCTAGAACAGTTTTCAGACAGTCTGTTTATTTGAAACAGTGTAATGTGGTTGTCTTCCAAAGAAGCACTACATCTTAAGAATTCCATGGCTTCAAGATCTTGGCTTTGAGGGAGGGCCATGTTCCTGACTTGCTGTCGAGCTGGGAATTGTTCTTGGATGGCTGAGTGAGAAGTAATTTGATGCGACCCATGGTGTGAGCCAGTCTGGTCTCTGGGGTGACAGGCTGTTCAGCTCGCCTCTGTGTCAGGTGATGTTGTGGGAGCTCTTCGAAGTGGAGAGAAATCAGGCAGAGAGATGGCACACTGTTCATGCCCTGAGAGCAAGTTCAGCTTTAGGTACACCAAGAAGCCATCTGTTTTCCTTGACTGCTTTGCTGGCTGGAGGCTTCCTAGTCCTACTTTCTTCTACTGAAGAGATCACAGTGACGGATAACCCGAGCAGAACTGAGCCTTCCTTACAAGCTCTTCTGACGTGAACCTGAAGTCCAGGCTCCTCTTTGCATCGTTGTTTCCTCTTGATGGCTGATTTACAGACAAAGGGGAAGATTAAAATATTGGAGGCAGAGTTGTTTTTGTCTGAAGATCCGTAGGCCTTGGAGACAGCATGCTGTGACTGGGACTGGGCTGTCTCCCCAGGGTACCAGGTGGGGAACAGGAGTGTGCAGAGCACAGTGGGCTCTTGCTGTGGGCTGTTCAGCAGTGGGAACAAAAAGCAGAATGACAGGCATTTTGAAAGTAGTTGAGTGCAGAAAGAGTACCTGGAGACCTGTGCTTCCTGCTATTGAATACTGAATACTAAACCAGACTGGCTGATGCAGGGCTTCTCTCCGAATCTGCCTGCACTCCAGCCCCTTGCCGGCCTGGTGAGAGGAGCCGCTGGGGCACTGGTTGTTGGGAGAGCAGCGTTCTTGACGCAGCAGTGAGGGAGGATTTGCCGTCAGGCCGCTCCAGAGGGAGCGAGCAGCGACAAGCAGTCTGTCGGAGGAGCCGATCTCATTTGTTGCACGGATGCGGAGAAGTTGGTGACGTGTGGGCTGCGACAGCCCCAGTTGCTGTGGGGATGTTACAGCTCCCAGCCCGCTGCTGCTGCTGTGTTTGGGGGTGCTGTGCTCAGGCTTGAGGCATGGATGTGGTGGAGGAGAGGATGGGGGAGAGAGCGAGCGTTATCCGGGCAAGGCAGGTGCTGGAGAAAACCTGTGCCTTAATCCTTTCATCTCTCTGACGGTGCCTGTAAAGGAGCTGGCTGCCGCAGGGAGGGTTCCCTTGGGTGTGTGCTGGAAGGCCGCGTGCCGCCTTCGGCCTTTGGCGGCACTGTCAGCTTGGCAGGGGGGTGCCGGTGCACAGTGGGGCAGGTGCGCCGCTCCACGCCTTGAGGTGAATCGGACATAGCAAGAAGCCTTTAGCTCTGATGGTACTTCTCGGCTGCTGGCGACTTCATGAGGCTCCTGCTAGTCGTGGAGGGCTCAGGGGCAGATGGGAAGGGCTGCGGGCAGGCCGGGAGTGTTCTGTAGCATGCCTGGGATAGCCGATCCCGGTTGTCAGCCTGCTGCTGTGTGAGAGGCGCTGCTGTCTGGGGCAGGGGGCCAGCCAGCAGGCAGGTTGCATAAGGAAGGCACGCAAGGGTGAGCCAGGGAGTTGAAGGTAGCTGGGTTTGTTCCAGCTGCGAAGGTCTCTCCTCTTCATCCCCCACCCCCTGATTTGTTTTTTTTTCATTCTTCCTCCCAGAGTCTCCTTTCGGTCTAGGGCGTGATTCATTTGCTCATTTGTGTATCTGTTTCTTTGCCAATGTATGAGGCGTGTGGTGGGAGCTGCCCTCCACCCTCGCTGGCTCACGTAAACTTTGTGGGTTGTGCCTTTGCTTTGTTGTCCACTAGCTGAGAAATGAAGCCCTAGCTACAGAAATGGCTTGTCCAGCCCACATCCTAAAGGCTCCCTCTCCCCCTGATGGTGGTGTTTTGGCTGAGCTCATTAGGTGCTCAAATGGGAGATTGGCATTTCTGGGCTCTACTGCAGTGCGTGGGTGTCTCTTGCAAGCTTGTGAGACCCACAGCTGCCACAAGCCTTGGGTCTGGTGGATGTGGCTGTGCCCAGTCTGCCTCCATCTCCTTCCTTGGTTGTGCCTCTGGCTGCTCCAGCTACTACTGAATTAATACAACAAATATGAAATGTGTTTGTGTCATCTGTAATATAGAAAATCTATTCCTTATGCCTGTCAAAGGAGCCTTAACCATGAATCAGCTTTTCGTTATTTGCTGACTTTATTCTTTAAAGCTAATAAAGCATCTTTCAACTGCCTCAAAATTTTGAAGACATTGATCAAACCTAATTCACCAATACCACAGGCACTTTTTACTGATGCTCCCTTTGGTATCGGGATGCTGTGCAGTGCTGTTGTTCTGTATCCTGGGTTTGGAAGAGGCAAACCAGGAGAGATGTATTTAACTACATTTGTGCCCATGCCTGGCTTTGCAGGCAGCAGTTTGCCTGACTCCTTTATACCCCGTAGTCTGTCTGAGAAACAAACTTAATCCCTGCTTTGTCAGTGGTTGGGTTTTTTCCTCCTTTAAGTCACCCTGTAAAGGGGTTGAAATAATTTAATTGAAGAGTAAAAAAGCAATGTATAACAGTGTTTGCAAGAACTGAGATCTGACTGAGGCAAACAGATTTGTGAGGAGCTACCCCTGCTATGTGTGAAGAGCTACCCCTGCTCTTGCTGAGATGATTTCCTAAAGGGAGAGAAAGCTGTTTCTCAGTAGCACAGTTCAGAGCATGTAGCTGGAGGAGAGCAGTTGGTATCACACAGGCTGATTTCCTGCTATTAACTGTGCTGGAAAACATCACATCTTGGCCAGGTAGTCAGAACAGTTGTGTGTGACACAACTGCCACAAGAAATTCTGTTTGGCTGCCTGAAGAGTGTGTGGAGCTGTGGAAGTTTGGCTTTAACACCTGTTCATTTCACCACCATTGCTGTGTCCCAGCAGTGCCCTTTCCTTCCACATTACTGGAGCACTAGGAAATGAGAAGTGCCAATGGAATATGTAAACTCTGCTTTGTGAGTCAGGGTTATTTGGCTTGCAGGGACCCTGATCCCTTTGTGCCCTTCATGAGTCCCCTAGAGCCAGCCAGCAATGTCTTCACCTACTGAAGGAAAGCATCTCTCAGCATTTTCCAGCTGATATGTTGGATTAGAGTATATAAGTGCAGATGGGCTTTACTACTTGGTCATATTAACTTCAAGTAGCAAATGTACCCATGTGGAATTCTTGTAAAAAATATTGTAAAAAATATGCAGATCTGCAAAATTTTAACACGCCCACCCCCTTTTGCTTGCTCAGTTTGGAGTAGGTATAGCTGTAATTTATTTGAAGTGAGCAGGACAGTATTTCATCTGTAAAAGGATAGTGTCTGGCTGTACATGTATGTCCTTGTGAGGTCCTGAGTAGAACCTGTTGTGTAAAATAAGCTGATGTCTTCCTACCTGGCTGAGCAAGACCTGCTTGCTCCAGCATTTCTATAGATCTTAGTCTCCAGAATCTTAAGAGCTTAAATTCTCTGTATGAATGCTGGGAAGAGGATTTCAAGATCCTTGAGAACAAGAACAATGAAAATACTGGCTCTGCAATTGTTTTCTGCCTGTTTAAACCTTATTCAAATGGGTCTATAGCCAGAACAGCTGATTAAAGGTCAGCTTAGTGGGAAATGTGAATGAAGGACTATTAGGTTTCTTTGCAGGTTACTCAGGTTATGTTTCTGTCATGACAGAAAGTGGGGTGCCTGACTTCTGCCTCCTCTTCTGATTTCACCTTGCCGGCGGCTTCCCTGACAGTGCGACCAAGATCAGGTCTCGGTGAGGGAGTTGTCTCATTAAGCTTTGGAAGGGGAGGAAGCATCTTCCTGAGGCTCCTGCTGCTGCCCCGACCAGAGCCCAGATCTGACGTATCAGCGATCAGAGGACCTGATGCCCTCTGTCCTGCTTTCTCCCCTGGCTAGCTCCTAGGCCAGTACAGAGCCCTGCCTTTGGCATGCAAGAGCAGCAACAGGTTTGTCCATGTGCTGTTCTTTTCTTCCGGAGAAGCTGCTGGTGCAGCCAGCTCCTGGTGTGCTGCAGGCATGCATACCTTCCTGAAGCAGCTGTCTCCCCAAAATGCTGCACAGGGCCCTTGGCTCCAGCCTCTCCTGCACAGATGTCCCCGTAGCTATGGGCAGAGCGGCTCTGTGTGTCTGGGCAAGCGTGTGTAGGTGGGTGGCTCCCTCCAGTTCTCCTTTGAGTGGCTTGTGGTTTATTTTGGGACTGATGTGGGCGTAAAGTGTCAGCTTGGAGCAAAACACTCAATGTGGATGTTGAAAGCCCCGAGTTAGGAGGCTGCTTGCTGTCCTGAAATGCCGAAATAGCTTAGATGAGGTGAAACTGTCCAGTGGCCAAACGGAAACCAATTCCTTCCTTATAGCCATCGGGTGTTTGAGGTTTTCAGACCTCAGAGGAGAGTGCTCTGGCATGAAACACTTTCTGTAGGAACAGTTCTTCACAGCTCTTAACCTGGACAAAGGGTATCTATGTACTACAGTCTTCCTGCCCCAGCTCCCATCTTGTACTTGAAGTCCCCTATAACTGTGGATACATCCTGTTGTTATTCTCTACTTCTATGGGGTTTAATTAAAATGCAGGTCGTTAATTTTTAATTTTTCCTTCCTGTTGATTCGACTGTCTCTGCATGAACGAGGTCTCGGTGCAATTACTCTGCTCCCTGTGGAGAAACAGACATTTAATTCAGCAAGACAGACTTTTTTTGAAGGAGGTTTATTTTCCTGATCTTCCTGCTCAGAGGGATGCAAAAGCAAAACATCCAGTGAGTAAAGAATTCAACACTTGATTTAGTTGTTCTGGACACGTTTACTGCATCTCAGTTACCAAAATGTTATGTTCTTTGCAGAGAGCTGCCTCCTTAAGCAAAGAGCTTGTGATGGAGCTACTCAGCACAACTTGCATTAGCAAGGCGAGTTCAAACCATTGGGTCAGGTCCAGGTTTCTCTTTAAAACTCTGTTCTTGCAGCAGTGATGTAAAATGAGGGAGTTTTATTGTAGCATTAAACTGTCGCATGATTTGTTGACCTGAGAACAGGACCAGGCAAGTACCTTGTACCCGCCTGCTCTGGGGGCTTCTGAGTGAATGGAGGGGACAGAGGATCCTGCTGCTGTTTGGGACCCAGCTGAGCTCCTGGCAGGGAGATAAACTGTGAATCTTCAATAAAGGCTGGAAGTATTGGCTCTCAGATTTCCTTATTTAAGTCCGCTTCAGCCAACTTCGTGCTTTTGCTGACTGAACGCCCCTTGTGTAACTGTAGGTCACTGCTGAAACATACAAAGACAGGATTTCTCTGCACCTCCTGAATTGCAGTCCCAAACTTTCAAAATACTTCAGGCTCTTTCAGCTTCAGACTTGGGGCTTCCTCAGTTCCCCTTGTGTGTGCTAGGTTATTTTCTCTGCGTTCACTGAGATCATATCTGTATCTGTTAGGCCCTTCCAAATGTAACCCTGCTCTTTTTGCACCTCTTTCCAGCTCCACCCGTGTCTGTTCCGGTTTACTTGCCAGTGTTTAACCTAACAGGCTTGTCCATAGAAGTGGCTTGTGAGACTGATCCCTGTTTTGACTCCGAGACTTGATGGAAGTAGTAAAACCTTGGCAAAAGATAAGTGCAGTGTTATCAGAGGCAGTTATGGCACACCGATCCTTGCTGTAGCTGTGTGCTTGGTAGCTCAGGATCCTCGTGCTGATGGCAGGGACATACTTGCCATGTGCCTGTTCGTCATGATCTGAGTAAGCTATGGCCCCTTTCTGCCATGTGTGTTCTGAAGATGCTTTGATTTGTAAACTGCCAACTTAGACTGAAATAGTGTGTTGAGGGTAAGAGTGATTTGATGGGATTTAAACTGATTTTTATCCATCCCCCACACACCCTGCCCCCCACCGATGGAGAGGATAAACATTCCATTGTTTTTTGTGTAAAGTGCCTTTTAGTACCAGCAGCCCAGCAATGGGGGATAAAGAAAGCAGATGTGTCCCATGTCTTTTTAAACTGCTTTTGTTTTTCTGATCACTGTAAAGGAGGCTTTTAATTTTTAAATTTTTTTTTCCCCAAGCAGCAAGTGCTCCACAGGGTTTGATCAAAGCTCATAAATGATGAATTGAAGGAATGCTCGGCGGAGAACAGAACGCCCTCCTTGTGCTCTGCTCTGTGTGCTGAGAACACCATTGTTTCTTCCCGTACCTTTTCCATCCTCGAGCTCGGGGCTGGAGAGAAAAGGCCTTTGTTCCCTGCCTGTCAGCTGAGACAATGCCAGTGTGTTGTCCTACCTCTGCTCTCAGCACCTGACTGGCCGGAGCTCTGTGGGTTTTGGCAAGCTGAACACAATTGTCCTCCAGCTTCAGCCTTACAAAGAAAACAAACGGCTTCACAGCCTCCTTCCTCCAGATCCTGGCCCTGCTGCTTCACAGCAGCAGCCACGTGTGTCTGTCTGCACCTGCTGTTATATTTGGGATGCAGAGAAAAAGCCAACACCCTCTCCTGTGCTGCGGGTTGAGAGATGCAGCTTCACCTGACTCCCAGTGCACACAGCTGCTGGCAGGGGGACAGAAGGTGACAGAGGCCCAGGCAGTCCTGGTTTTTCTACCTTCTTTGTAATTTCTGCAGCATCTCTGGTTGTGCTGTCTTGCGATGCAAAGTTCTGCAAAGGAGAGAGCCTGTAGTTTTCTCTTTCTCTTGTTTTTTGGGGGTTTTAGCAGGAACAAGAGCTTTGCAAATGAGGAGGGAGAACAGATGGCCTGGGCTGGGGTGGAGAAGAGGCCGGCAAGGATGTTTTTGGAGAGGTGCTGGAGTGCAGACCAGGAGACTGGCTCTTCCCTGTTGCTGGCCCTGTGGGAGACCAGAGTTCAGGCAGAACCGTGGCTGTTTCAGGATGAGACCGGCAGTACTTGCTTCATCATCTGCCCCCGCTCCTGTTGGGAGGAGCCTTTAGCTGCATCTCTCCCGCTCTTTTGCACCCAGGCTGATCCTGTCTACCTTCAGGCATTGCAGCAAAGCAGTGGAAAAGGTGGTGGAGGTGCAAGTCGCCCTTGCATTGTCAGGCACCTGGCACCAGCATGAAGTACTGTAGTTCAAGTGCAGACTTCAGTCATTTGGCACTTGTGCCAAAATCCAGCATCAGCTCCTCTTTCATTCTCATCTACTGCTGGACTTCACCCCTCCGTGAACAGCCCTGATGTTACACTGCAAGAAAGAGCTCAACAGTGGGTTTGAGAAGAGCAGTGCTGATGTCTGCTAACATTCCATGCCAGAGGCCAGAGATGCCCATGTCATGGAGTAAGGACCTGACACAAAGGCAGTGCTGGCTCCTGGCCAGTGTGACAGATGATGTCTAGTCACTACAGCCTGCCCAGCAACTTTCTCTGGCCTCTGCTGTCCTCAAACTGAGCTGTGTTGGCTTCAGGTTTATCTTTGCCTGAAGTTTGTTTATGGGTATGCCTTCTGAATTCCCCCAGCTGCTGCTGACTTCTGTGAAACTGTGACAATACCAATGCCACAGTCCGGTTGCTGCAGAGGCCAAACTTCATCTGCTCCCAAGCTCCCTGACAGCTTTAACCAGAACAATGTAGCATTGCCTGGGTGAAGAATGTGGTTTACTTGCATATGTGTGGCATGTGAACACCAGGGCCGGAGGGCACCACTTGAGCTCTCTCCTTTCTCTTTCCTTTTTTTCCTCCCGCCCTTTCTATTAGAGATGCCTGAGCCACTTGCTAGCACTTTTGTTTGGGGGTGAGGAGAGAAGAACGTGTGGGTTGACAAGAGGAGGTGGGAGCGAGATCTTTGGGAGCCAGGACTCTGAAACTGAAAAAGCCAACAATCTAGGAAAGCCTTGTAGACAAGTTTAAAATTAGATTGACCCTATGCTTTCATATTGCTGGAATTTAATTCCTCTGACTCTGAAGCTTTTGGTCTGACTTGAAGTGAGGGTTCCCAGGCTGTGGTCAGTGAAGGCCAGTGCTGTCTGGGGCTCTCTTGTGGCCATAGGTCTGTATCAGAGATAGATGTGCCTCCTGTCCACCTCCTTGCATTTATGTAAGGTTGGATAAATTCAGTCTTGAGAAGCCAGGGAAGACTCATATATTTCTTCTGTCTTTGTCTGTATCAGCATGTGGCCGGTGTCTGGAGTCTGTTCCCCCTCAAACTGGGATAGTGTTGTGTGTAAAAGCTGATCAGAGCTTTTCCTTTTTCAGGCATGATTGTAACTGTTTCTCTTCTGTTCCTGTTTGCAGGTTGTGCAGCTTGACATTAAAGAAACTGGTAGTCTTAAAGGAATTGGATAAGGAGCTTATTTCTGGGGTCATTGCTGTCAAAATGCAGGTAATTGCTGCTCAGTTGTAAGAATTGTTTTGTTTGACTAAAAATACTGGCAGGTGCCCAAACTGAGCGTTACCTCCACGTAAGGGTCCGTTACATCCACAGACTTCTTCCCAAGTCCATCAGGGTGTTCTGGATCTGTGTAGACTCTTTTCTGACCCTTCTCCCATGTTCCTGCCTCATTTCACTGTTGTAAGCGAAGAATATTGTTTACCGATGGCTCAGCATGAGTTTATCTGCATGTAAAAATGCTCTTCACAGATTATATGTCATGTTCTCTTCCTGAGCTGGCACTAAATCTAAGCCTGGTTCTCTATTTAACAGTCTGGGGTTGAACATCTTGGGAGCTGGGTCTTGGTTTGGGGACGTCTGAGCCTTACTCTGCTGGTGGGCAGCTCTGCTATCAAGTCTGTAATGGAGCTTATCAGTGGATTTGTAGGGTGCCTGTACAGATTCACTGCTTTTCCTAAAATACAGTTGTCATGCTAGGTAAATAACCCACTTTCCAGCAGATGTTTGTGCCATTTAATTAGGTGCCTCCATGTAGGGCACAGTGCCTGGAGGCAGGCTGGGAAGGAAGGGGGCTCGCTTCCACCGTGCGTCACAGCATCCACGGCATCGGTCCCGCTCACGTGCTGCCATCGCTGCAAATGCTGAAGAGCTTAACGAGGAAAAGCCTAGCTGACCTATAAGTAGAACATTAACTGTGCTGGAAAGCTGCTGCTTTTCAAATGAAGAGCTAGGCAAACCCCTGCAGAGAGCTGGTTGTGTCAAAGCGCACAAAGTCTAGTTTGGAAGGTGAAATCAGGAAGGTGAAATCCTCAGTAGCTAAGGATTTAATTGGTGTCTCTCATCTCTGAGTCGTCCAGCTGGGGTAAAAACGTGTCACTGTAAGTTGGAGGGGGTTCGTGCACCCACAGCAGAGAGCCGAAAGGCAGGGAACTGCTTCAGACACCTGGATTTGTGGGAGCCTCAGAAGAAGCACTGCTGTGGGTTTCCAGGCTGTCAGATACTGCTTATCAAGGCTGAAAGCTTTCCATATGTTTGTACTCCTAGATGATGAATGCATCACTGTAAGCACCTGAGGCTTGTCAGTGAATGATCTATGCCCAGAGAGTGCCAGACTTGGGTTGAAGAATTCAGAAGCTTTTACAAGAGCAAAACCTTCTTTTCCTGTCCAAATGACTGCTGCTTACACTTTCTATAGGTGAAAGCTTGTCCCGGACCCACAGATCCAAAGGGAATTTTAACACATGGGAATTTCACATCCCATTTTGTGGATGTGTTGAGATCTGTGTTGCTGCAAGTGTTCGGACACTGGAACCTGAGCAGTCCTCTCCACACCAGGCCCTGCTATTAACAATCCCTTTAGAGCTTGGTGCTGATGCTGACGAGCTTTTTCAGGGATGCTTTATTTGCCAGCACTCAGGTTTCTGACATGGCTATTGTTTGAGGCTGGTGGTAGTGAATCACCGAATACATAATCTCTGTCAAATGGCTGCCTTTGTGTGGGGAATTGCACGCGAGTTGTCAGACACCAGAGCCCTTCCAGAGCGGATGACTGAATTCAGACCTAATGAGAGCATCTTACCTGCATTTCCCATGTCTCCTTGCAGCCTCCAGAGCAGAGATGTTCAAAGAGTTGTCAGCTGTATTTCCCTGTTTGCTCTGTTTATCTGCTGCGGTCTTTTAAAAAGGAACTATATTTGGTCTTTCATTAGGTTTTGGTTGCGTAACCAGTAAAGCAAGATTGCTGCTATTAGGAGCTTTGCACAAATGGAGCAGCTGCCGCTGTTGCCAGCGGCCAGGCTGGCTGTGCTTCTCTTGCACGTGTGCTGCTTGTCCTGGGGGCAGCCCTTGGGTGCCTGGCTCTGCTCTGTTGTCTGCTGTCAGATGTGCTGGAGCTCAGGCACCTCGGCGTTTCCAGAGAGGGGCTGGTGCTGTGCAGAGCTGAGGCGCGCCTGCGGATCACGGCCTTTGCTCTGGCTGCCTGAGCCCCGCGTTTGGGGAGGAGGGGATGCAAAGGAGACTCTGCTGCTGTCTTATCTCGTGATGCTCTTTGAGGCTGATAGGGGCAGACCACATTTCCCTTGGATATAGCTTGGAGGTGTTTACCCCCCCCCCAGTCTGTCTCTGATTTCCCAGATGCTGCTTTTTCGAGAGCTACAGTTCTGTGCTTCTGGGAGATCAGCCCGTCTGGACAAAGCAAGATCTGCAGCCTCAGCAGAACACTGAGCCAGAGACCTCTGAAACTTGCCACTGTGTTTGAACAATGCAGAAGGGTTTGCTAGGCAGCAGTCTGTCTGTTTTCCTGGTAGTTTTTCTTCAAACATTCCCTGAAATGAAATGCTCACACAGTAAATAGCCTGGTAACTGTGTTAGCATAAGGCAGCCCACACACAGGGTTGATTTGGAGTTGCCCTGTGATACATTAAATCTCCAGACTCCACTGAGATGCTTAGTGAATTTTTTTCTTTAATCTCCCCTGGCAATTGTTTAAACAGGTTAAAGTCCCCATTTTCCCTGGGGAGGGGTGTATGCACAAAAAGAAAAGCCCAGTCTGTCATGGCTAAGGATGGAGATTTAAGCATGATGCTGCAGCCTCCAGACCCAGGAGACAAGAGCCTTGTACCTATTGGCTGAAGTGAAAATAGGGAGACTTCAACTCCAGGGGTGGGGGTTGACACGCAGCTTTTCAGTGCTGGGGTTTGGCAGAACAAAAGCTGCATTGTTGCAGTTAGGGACAGTAAATATGCCCAAATCTTTATTAGTCAAATATCTCCCTTTCATCTCATTAATATTTCACAGAAGTACAAGGTCAGACCCATCCGTTCACTCCTCTCTGGTAGTCCCTGACAACGTTTCCTGGTGTGCAGTAAATAGGGCTGGGATGGGATGGGAGAGGTGGGAATTCACCCAGTGCTGGACTTTGTTTCCGTGCAGGGCTCCAAGCGCATCCTGCGGTCTCACGAGATTGTGTTGCCCCCGAGTGGACATGTGGAGACGGAGCTGGCGCTGACCTTCTCGCTGCAGGTATGCTGGGACGGGGCTGCTCGCTGGCCTTCCTTTGCACAGCTTCTCCCTCGTGGTTATTTGCAGGGAGCAGGGGTGCCTGGTGGCTCCGAGGTGAAGGGCCTCGTGAGCAACAGCACAGCTTGTCAGAATGGCCTCTCCGTGCTCAGGGTCTGGAGCTGGGTGCTGGTTTACAATGTTCCTTCTCCAGTGCATCCTGGAACATGAAGACTTTGCAGTCTGTCCTCGTCATGTCATAGCTGTGGCAAGAGCTGAAGCAGAGCGAGTTGGCTCTTTTTTGCCTTTTGTTGCCTTCTTTATGAATAGGCAATGGAGGATGGCAGCCATGGGGGTGCTGTGGAATGTCAGGCTGACAGAAGGCAGTAGTAGAAATGAGTCAGGTGAGCCTCTGATTTGGAGTTGCTGAGGGAGGCACCATTTGGGGAAGCAGGAACTTATAGTTACTCCTGGCTCTAGAGTCACAGGAATAGCTGCAAATTGGAACAATGCATTTTTTGGTTTCTCTTTTCTTCAGAGTTGCTGCCCTGGTGCTGCCTCTTGAGCAGGGAAATAAGGTAAATAGGGGCTAGCTTGCTGAAAGTGAGAAAGAGGATCCTGCACTCATAGAGCAGAGCCAGACAGACCCCAGGAGCATTCCTATCTGGATTATCTTTGTTTTGTGGCTGTTGGTTATACCTTGACTTTAGGACTTTGATCTGGTAAGGAGAAGGGCTCAGATGATGATGTGAGGCTGGTCGTTACTCACACCTGTGCAGAGCTGAAGCAGGTGAGGTTTCATTGCAGGCAGATGATGACCCTGCAGCTGCCCAAGCTGATGGCTGGGTTAACTGCAGCACTGCATCCCCTCTTTTGTGTACAGGAATAAGCAAGCTGCATGCCAGGAATATCTATACCTGGATACTGTGGCTTCAGCTTTCCTTTCCCATGGTTGGGAGCAAAGCTGTAAAACAAGCCAGGTCTCCCTCTATTAGCCCTGTGTCAGCAAGGAGCAAGTCTGCAGATCTTTTTTGAATCAGTTTGGATTATGGATTATGGTGTTTTGGGTTTTTTTCTGGGGCTCAGAGCAATGCTGCAGCAGGATGCAGAGCACTGCCTTTAACTCTGTTTCCCCTGATGGGGCTGGGAAGTGAGGCAGAATAGGGCAGGGGAGTGCCTGTGACACAGAGCCTTCAGCAGAGATGAGTGAGTTTAAAGCAGAGATGTGCTGCTGGTCTCTGACTGCAGGAAGGGTTGGTGGTCTTGGATATGCAGTAAGGCCTGGGAAGCATTCTTGAAACGGCACAGCTGGATTTTTATGGCAACTTTTACTGCTGCTTAATTGGACAATGGCTGAAAGCTACTTCTAGCTAACTGTAGCTTAATTCAGCTACAATCTGAATTTAGTGCCTGGGATATATTTGAGCGTGGTGATGGGCCACAAAGTAAAAGCATGTGGGTGTCACAGAGCCAGGTTTTGTCTTGCAGCAGTCATTATCTCCATATTGCACCGTCAGCCTGGCTTTGTGCTATCTGCCTGGATTTGCAGCCCCTTGTACCTTCAGTCACTGCCTGCTCAGCTCCTTCTCCTGGGTGACATTCTTTGCCTTTGCACAGATGTTCCCTCACCTAGAGCTGAGCTTGGGGTGTTCTGCTGGCTGGTAGAGCAGTGAGCGGCCCCTCGTGTCTGGCAGGCCTCTGCTCAGACTGAAGGGAGGAGGTTCTGCTGTTCTGTTGCACAGCTGGGTGAGACTGAAGTTAGTGCTGTGTCCAGTCCTTCTTCCCCTCCTAGCCAGGGCTAAACCAGCAGCAGCCCTTCTGGCAGGTGAGCTGCCATGACCCTTCCTGCTGGAATGTCTGCTTTTCCTGACCCACGCTTCTGTGGGTTTCACAGAACCCAGGAAAATTCCCCAGATATTCCAAGCACAACATCACAGCTCTCTGGCATTAATTAAGAGCTCTGCACTTAATTCCTGTCTTAAATCTAATAAATCTTTCCAGATGGGAGAGATTACATCACAGGGGCTTCAGAAAAAGTCTTGCCCTGACTCTCACTTTCTGGTGTGTGCATTTTCTCACCCCTCAGAGGTTCCTCGAGGTGTTTGGTGTTCCCTCTAAAAACTTTCAAATGTTTTGAGCCAAACTGTTTCCATCTCCAATCTCTGTCATGGACTGACAGTCACTGAAAAGTTTGTGTTGAAGCAGTTCTGTAGAGTTGATGGCCGGCATTAAAAAAGCACTGTGCTATGCAAATAGCTCATCTTTTCTTCTGGAGGGCCTTGCTTTTAATGGAGGAACTGAGTGGCCTAAGCCTCTCTGTTCCTTTCTTTTACCACCTCTGTGAATGCTCATCAGAGGTGGCCAGGTAGTACAGCTGAGAAAAACAGAAACTTGTACATGTATAGACTCGAGCTGTTCAGTTTGATCCCAGAACTGGACACACTCAAATTGAGCTGGCCTGCAACCAAGGGTGACTTGGGACTTCAGTTCTAGGTTTGTATTTAGTCAGCCTTGGTGTGCCTCAAATGCTTTGAACTGAGAGCAAGGGATCCCTCTTCCCTTCCAACATGGGGAAGGGCCCCAGAAGTGGTAAATTTGGATGTGAAAGTTGCCTCTGGCTTTTTGAGCCCCTCTTGCCCCTTCTCTGTAATAGCTTTCTTCCATCCTTCTTTAGGGATGTTTCACATCTGTAGACTCACGGGCTCTGTGTTTTTTGAGGTTGTCTTTCAGTTATGTGGACTGTTGTTCCTCTCTTCTGCAATGCCTCTACCTCTGGCTATAAGCAGTAGATCTTGCTCTTGCAGGGCAATCAGCTAATTAGTATTCTTGTTTGGGTGGCCAATGCTCCCAGCGCCCTGCAGAGCAGTCAGACTTGCTCTGGACTACAAATTAATATCTCAGGGGTTTCTGAGGGTGTTTGTTATTTGATTCTATCAAGTGTTTTGGTGGGCAGGAAGTTAATTTTCATAATGTCTCAAAGGAAAAAAAGAAGCTAATTCTTCCTGCAAGAGAAGCATCCTTCACTTGGGAATGTCTTCTTTGGGATACCAGCAATTATGTTCTCCTGTCTGCTGGTTATTTAGTACTATTTATGTTGTGTATTTGGAGTATGTGATGAGAACTGGTAAAGTTGCTGCTTTATCTTTTCTCGAAGACTTTTCTTCCTTTGCACAGCTTCTCCCTCGTGGTTATGGTTACGGTTAACCCTACTAATTCCCTAATAGTCTCTGCTTGACTTCACAGCTTTTTCTTCCTGGGGGCTTTCTGGAGGAGGTGTATAAAGAAATGTAATTTCTTGTATGGAAGATATCTTGGGAAGATATATGTCTGCAACATAACCTGGCAGTAGGACAGGTTTTTTTTCTTGACTTAATTACTTAAAAGTGCCCTGGTGCTGGAAGGAAGGCAGGGTCCTGCCAAGAGTGTGGGGGTCTGTGACTGTCCCTGCCACTGCCCACTGTTTGTGCAGGCAGCCCATGTCTCTGGGCTCCAGTTCTGGGCATCCTCTGTTCAGCTGTTGGGGAAAGTGTCTCCTGGAGACTGCTCATCTCCCTGGGACCAGCCCTTCCCAAACTGAACAACTGCTCTGTGTGCCTGGACTGTGTTTTTGGAGCTCCTGTCTGAGCTGTTTGGGCAGAGGGGAAGCCTTCTGCGGGATCATGAAGAATTGTTCTCTGAGTGCAAGTGAGCTGTAGGCACTTAGGAAAGCCCTGGGGTTGTTCTTCCTTAGGAATGGAGCTTATCTGTGAAGCTTTGGAGATATTGCCAAGAAACAAAATGAACTTTTCCACTGTGTTTCCCACCTCAGTACCCTCACTTCTTGAAGAGAGAAGGCAACAAGCTCCAGATCATGCTGCAGCGGCGGAAGCGGTACAAGAACCGAACCATTTTAGGCTACAAGACCCTGGCTGTGGGATGCATCAACATGGCTGAGGTGAGCTGCTCTTCACATGGTCTATTTACACACAGACCCATCTCCAAACCCACTGTTGTCACTTTCCTCATTGAGAAGTACCTGGCAGGGTTTAAAATAGCTGTCCTAATAGCTGTAATCAATATTCACAGGGCAATATTTTAACCAGATTTTATTACCGAGTAATAATATTGAGCGTTTTCTGCCTCATATCTTAATAGCTAAAGCTTTCACAAGGGTAGCTTATGAACTTCTGTGGGTTTTGTTATTGTTCTGTGGCTTTATTAGAGTTAGGGGGTCCAGATCAAAAGTATAGAACAAGACAGAATCACTTGGGCAAGCCTTCCAACCCTGAGAAGTGGTGAAGTTAAAGCAAGATTTGCTGTGCTTCTCAGTGTCACAGTATGAGAGTTCAGGATTAAGTAATTTCTCTCATTTTGCTTGAAAAACTCTTGGCCATTGTTATTTTATGGCTCTTGGTTATTTAGGTGGAGCTCTATTCATGAGAAATAAATGATGAAATTAATGCTGGAGTCAAGTATGGATAAATTATTCACAAAGGCTTTCTGAATGGCATAGCTCCATGCTTTGTTATTTCATGCCCTGGTTAATCTCTGCTATTTCAGTGTCTGAATGTTTAGAAATGGGCTTAGCAGTAGCAAGTTCAGTTTAACATCAATATTTTTCATCGGACTGCATTCTGTCAACAAATGACTTTTATCCAAAATAAGCGAGTGTTATGCTGTGGTGAGTTGTTACTGTATGAAATAATTCACTCTAAAGACTGCTTCTCTTGTGTGAGTGCAGCTTCCCTCAGTCCTGCCGTGAATGGTGAGCTCCTTATTTGAATTGGCCAAATACGCGGTGTTGCAGCTAACATTTTTCCTGTACTGTTTGTTGGACAACTGGAAAGTAAATACTGCTGTAAGGCAGAAAACATGTGAGTCCATTAATTAGAGTCATTGGTGAACTTCTAAGTGTTGGGCATCTGCTGCTGATACATGTGGTTTTTCTTATGTCTGTTTGTAATGTCAGCTGACTGGGGTTAGAAGGTCAAAAATGTTCAAAGGTTCACCATGTTAGGAAATAGTTGCTGTCCAGCTCATTGGAATATTTATGAAATCGAACTCTTTAGAAAAACAGATTTTACAACCCCCTCTCCCATTTGGAGTTTATAGGATGATGACTCCTAAACTCCACTGACTCATTTATTTTAAAAAAAATTAAAACTTATCTTAGCTGTTAAAGCAGTGAGTTGTTTTGGAGCAGGGGAACATGTGTTCCTCATCAGCTCAGGTCTGTGTAGAGCCCTGAGAGGGGCTGACAGAGCAGCCTGGCGTGTGTTGGGAAGCTGATGTGCAGATGAGGGGATGTGCTCGCTCACTCTTGGGGGGCAAGGGAAGAGCACAGAATGGTGGGGAGAGACCTCTGAGCTGTGAGTGGCACAGGAAGGAGAAACCTGCATCAAGATGTCCCTCTGCCTCCACCACTGACTTGTTTTTCATGACCTGCTGCTTAATTGTCCCAGGGTGGTGGCCAGTTCCTCTGAGATTCATGTGTCAGCTCTCTAGAGCAAGGATATTTTGCTTTAGGAAGCACTTTACATCTGTATCTCACCAAGAATTTTTGCTTTTACCAGGTCTTTTGCTGGGCTTTGAGACAAAATTGAGTTTTTAAATTAGGTGTTCTGAAGGTGGGTAACTTGATAATTGAAATTGGTACTGTGCTGGGGAAGCAAATGCATAGTAAGGACTAATCAAGTACTCTGCTTCAAGGATGAGTTAATCAGCTGTTAAGCTCTGAATGTTTTTTTGTTTCCTTCCATCACTTTCATTAGTCAGATAGAATCTCAGCTAGCCTTGTGTATTGCCTGCAAGTGGCTCCTGTCGTTACAAGATCTTGGAAATATAGAGTAGCTCCATTAACATAAATAATTCCTGTAGTATGCAAATGATACAAGTTTAAATACATTTAAATGCAGATTTGTACTGCTTAATTTCTGTCCCAGGTCATGCAGCACCCTACAGAAGGTGGGCAGGTTCTGAGCCTTTTCAGCAACATCAAAGAGGCTCCAGTGAAGGTTGCAGAAATCTGGATCTTCTCTTTGTCAAGTCAGCCAATCGACCATGAAGACAGCACTATGCAGGCCAGCCAGAAAATCAAGTCTACAGGTAAAAGTCCAACCACATTCTCTGAGGACCAGTGAGCCAGCTGGAGTTAAACCCCACCTGGCCTTGGATGCCTACTGGGACAAATGAGGACTGGTTTGCACAAGCTGCTGTGTCTATAAGTGACCAGTGCAAAGAAAACCCACGTTGCAAAAGTGTTGCTTTGTAATCAGGGAGTGTGACAGGAGTGGGGGATTGAATTGCTAGAGCTCCTCCTGCATGCCATGCCACGCCACACCCGAGCCATCCAGCAAGGGTTGGCAGTGTCCTCACCTCATCCAGCATTACTGGTGGATGTTTTGCGAGCTTGTAGCTTCTTACCTGGCTATCAGTGTTTTATTCAGGAGAGTCACATTTAAGCTACTCTTCCATCTTCTTTTTCCTTTGAGTATTCTACAAGAAATTTCATTAACTTTAGATGAGACCTGCAAACCTGCAACATGTTTGGCTAGGGATGATGGCTCAGCTTAATGAGTGTAAATCCATGATGTTGTTGTCTGTGTAGGGAAGTCATTGGGTTCAGATTTGTGATGGTGTTTTTATGTGGTACCAGCCCTCTGCTCACTGCTGCAAGAGTTACCTGCTGAGGGTAGTGCATGTAGGTGTTTGTGTGTTGTTGCCTGGGGCCAGGCAGCTCACCTGAAGGATCATTTCCATGGAGGTTTTAGACTCTATCAGGTATTACTAGCCCTTTTAAGTCAGGTATGCCACGTTAGGGGGGAAAAGTAATTTCCCTTTGGAGAAACCTCTTTACTTGCTGCTGTCTACCAGGTGGTTGGTTCTTTCCAGGGTAAAAGGAGGAGGAGCCTTTTCTGTATCCTGGTTCTTCCTTCTTACTGGGTGTGTTTCTCCTCATTCCTTTCCTCCAGACAATTCCCATCTCACTGGTTCTAGCATGGGTAGATGTCTGCTAGTTTATCTTCTCCTTGTGTGCCTCCTTTCTTGATTTGTGACTTAGCTGGCCTTTTCTGCTCCTGAGATGAGACCTTGAAGGAGTTTCACAGGATCTCTCCCCTCTTTCCTTCCCTTTCAGACAACTATTCCGAGGAAGAGTACGAGAGCTTCTCTTCTGAGCAGGAGGCCAGTGATGATGCCGTGCAGGGCCAGGTACTGTTCAGGGCATGACTTCTCCCTGTGAGGGCTCAGTGGAGCATGTGCACTCCCAGCTCCTGCTTGAAACTAAAAGCCTGTTTCTGTATCTAAACCATGCCAGTGTGAGACTGATACCAAATGTTCAGCTGCAGTGGAGAAGGTCTGCACGGTAACCCATTTCTTCTACCATGCTGTGATTTATCTGTTCACATGTTTGGACTTGAGCTCCCTGAAAAAACACTGGCATCTTTGTGCTTCTCTGCTTAATGGTCAGGGTGTCATTTGGTTGTTTCTATAGTGCTCATTGGATTCAAATAGCTCAACTGGATCCCCAGCTGTAAGTAAAGGGCCAGCAGGGTCCAAGGCAGCCTTTAGTCATTAATACCTTTTGCACAGTAGGTCCTTATGGAAAATCCCCTGGCTAGATGTGAGATGCTTTTGAGTTTGGATCTTACTTGTCTTCAGACTCTGGCATCACCTGCCTTTCACCTGTCAGAGGGTACTGAGAAAGAGACCCACCACAGTGTGGGAATGTGACTGTCCTTGTTCCTTGAACATAGAACTAGGGCTCTTTTGCTTCTCCAGGCTGTTATTCCTGTCCTTGCAGACCTGTCTCACTTCCTTTTCGCTCTACCATCATAACTGCAATTAAGGCAAATGCTGGATGCCTGGAAGACAGAGCAGCAGGTTCATCTTCATAGAAAGATCATTTTTAGCAAGTAAATGCTCATCTGTCACAGAATCACAAGGATAACATGGGAATCCTCTTTCTGTTCAGGATTTGGATGATGATGAGTACGAGATGGGGAAGCCCAAGAAGCAACGGAGATCGATAGTAAGAACGACGTCCATAACCAGGGTCGGTGGAAATTAGTTTTACTAACACTGATGGGGTTTGGCCAGGATGTGCCGTGCATGTGGCCTGTGGGAGACAAGACACGCTGGCCCAGCATGGAGCTTTGGGGGCATGGTCACAGCATGTAAAGAGCTAGAAAAAGTGGCCAGTTCAGGCAGTGGAACCATTCAAGATGTGTGTGTGTGTCTTGAGTGTCCTTTGGCTGCAAGGTTAAGTAGCTCCAAAAATCATGGAAGTGTATGAGATTTCACCCCCAAGAAGAGGCCAGTGCAGGATCCATGCTCATGTAAGTCCTGAAGGTAGCTCCAAGTGAAGGAAATCTCTCCTATTTGTGCTCTGCGTGGGAGAGGCCAGCAGGAATTTCTAAAAATGAAGTGACTTAGGGGTTGGAGCTTGATGGATAAACTTCTGGTGGTGCATGTGGTGCTGAGGCAAAAGAAGTAGCTGGATATTACATATATAGAAGCTTCAGAAAGATGCATGTGGCTGTCCACCCTCCAGCACAAGCATGAGTATGCCTGCAAAGCTACACTTGTGTGGAGCAGGGACTTGTGCTTACCACACCAGGTCTA
The DNA here is from genome assembly GCA_013396955.1 of Regulus satrapa. Classification (NCBI taxonomy): domain Eukaryota; kingdom Metazoa; phylum Chordata; class Aves; order Passeriformes; family Regulidae; genus Regulus; species Regulus satrapa. Next base: position 152,663 of record VWZN01021220.1, read on the forward strand.
AAGCTGTTCCTGAAAAGCATGTTTTGATGAGGTCTGAAATAAACCCTGTTTTGACCTGAATTCGTCACTATGAAGGTCATTTCTATGAGACCTGGAGTGTGCTAGTTCATATCCTCGGTGTCCGTATTGTTTTGAAGCATCAGTGACCAGTCAGGACAAAATCCACCACTTGTTTATTGAGCGAGGAACTCATAATAGGAATGCCTTCCTAACCCTGACCTCTGAATGGATACTGAATCTCCAGCTGGTGCAAAACTGGGTTTGGTGACGCCAGTTAAGATAACATCAATCCAGCTCCAGACCAGATCTCCTCTCTAGGAAACCGTTCACCTTAACTGCTGCATGCTGAGTGTCCCCCGCCATGGGCTGCTGAACTGGTCCCAGCTATTGTTATGGATGGTTTTGCTTCACACCCTGAGCCAGAAGAGAACTTTCACTTTTATGAGAGCATCTCAGCCTTAGGGATGCACTAGGGACAGAAACAGGGCTGTCTTGGGAGCGTGTGCTGGATTTATTTCACCTAAACTTCAGCTGTCTAGAAGGGGGCTGCAGCAGCAGGATAGGAGTTCAGAGATAAAGGGTGCAGTTTGGGGCCTGTGTGAAGTGTCTGAGGCTTCACACAGGCCCCAAGAGTTGGGAGCAGGCAGTTGGACTTGCAAGAGCTCAGGAGAGTCAGGAAATGAGCAACTTTTTTCACCTCAGAGTGGCCTGGTGCCAACCATTTCCTCCTGACACAAGGATGCCACCTCGAATGCTCTGTACCAGCACTTAGACCTGGGGCCTTCTTGAGAATGTGCACTTTAGGTTTGTCAGTGACAGGCAGAGGAGGGCTGGGCACCTCCTGGCAAACCTCAGCTGTTTGTTCCTGCCAAAGGGGGAGCACCTGGGGGGCGAGCAAGCACAAAGGAAGTGCAGCAGTTTGCCTTGTGTTGTTCTGGCCTTGGTTCCTGCTGTGTCCAGGATCTGGGAGTACGACTCGAGAAACATTTGTGTGATGGGGCAAATGCTGAGGGTAAGTGCCACAGCTTTTCACCAGTGCTGCTACTGAAATAAATGAACCTGCCATGCAAAGTCCTGCAAAAAAAATAACCAAACAAACCCATGCTTTGGTCTCTTCTTGGGGTCAGTGGGTAGTTGTCTATGTTGGCTCATCGTTAAGAATCAGAAAAGTTGACTGTCAGGTGTTTTCCAAGAGTTTATATAAAAGGCATCTGGCAGATAAAAATCATTAGCCATTGTGTGTCCAACCAAAAGTGGAGTGCCATCTTTCAGATTTATAGTGCTCGTTAGAGTGTGACCTACCAGTTGGTGGTAATGATATTATCTTAGGTGAGGAAAAGCTGATTTCAGTTTAAGAGAGGTGGTCTGTGGTGCCAGGTGTTGTTTGATTTTAGATAGCAGTGTAGCACTAGTGTCAGATGTGTCTGGCTTCTTGCAGGCTGGGAGAAAACAGCTCACTTAATGCTTTACTTATGTAAAAGCTTTTTTAACTTGCAGCAACAAAACTTCAAACAGAAGGTTGTGGCATTGCTGAAGAGGTTTAAAGTGTCTGATGAGGTAAGTAATTTCTTCTGTAAACCTTCCTGCCTTGTGTGCTGCTTTCTACTTGGTTGAATCTTGCTTTAGTTTTCAGGACACTCCCCTGTTTCCTCTTGTTCTCTTAATTTTGTTTTCAAGTCCACAGTGGATGTGACCTTTCCTTATACTCTGGCCTTGCAGGGAGGTTTGAGGGCCAACTTCTAAATGTCAGCAAACATTTTCTAGATGAAGTTTTATCAGAAGCGGATTTTGGCAGCCGCATGCAGATCCATTAGTTTTGCAGATCCCTTTGAAATTATCTTTGACCCATTCAAAGGCAAACAGTCCAAATGGTGTATATTGCTTGTGAAGTTGAAGCCCAGCCTGTTTGATCATCTTACTAGAGCAGACAGGCAAGACATGAAAAACTTGGATAGGGAGCTCAATCCACAAGAGTCAGCTGCTTGGTCAGAGCTGGAAAGGATGAAACATCCAAACATCAAGAAACCTGTGTAACATGAGGTATCTCATACAAAACCAGTTAACATCTCCTTTGGCTGTGTGCCCATTCTGTGGCCTGTGGGCAAGAGTGAGTAACTCCTCATGCTTCTTTACTCTTCCAAGCAGTCCTGTTAGCTTTGCTCTTCCTCCCAGGTTTGCTTGCAGAGTCAGCACCTGCAGCTGAGAGCTCAGGCAGCCAAGCTGCTGCTTTTCCAGAGCTGCCCCTCAAAAAGCAAGCTCTGGACTGGGCACAGCCCCTGCTGGCTCGCGGTCTATGTGAAGCAAGTTCAGTGTGAGGTGTTTGTTCTCTTACCTCGGTGGTGGCAGTGGATCCTCATCCAGGTTTCAGGCGCCTCCTGTGGACATTTTTGGGTATCAAATCAGGAGGTGTCAGGGCAGCTTTTTCAGTAAAACCCAAGACAGGCTACACTGTTGGGAATACTGGAATTTTGTAGTGGTTTTAGGAAAACTGAGACTCCTTTGGAGCCTTTTTAAAGCTTTTTTTATAGAATAGGATTGAATAATGAACATAACCAATGATTGAATGGCATGCTTGTGGATGCCTAGTCCAGTATGTAATAACTCCTGCTTAATTAGGCATTAACAAGCTTTATCCAAGACAAGCATTTCTCATATGCTTAATGTTCCTTGGATATAGTATTCTAGCACCAGGAATAGAATCTTATTCCAGGACTGGTGCACTCTAGTCGTGGGGGGAGCACAGGTGATGTGAGATCAGCCTGGCTCGTAGCAGAGCTGCTGATACCTGGTGTTGTCCTGCATAGGTTCTGGATTCAGAGCAGGACCCAGCAGAGCACGTTCCAGAGGTGGAGGAGGATTTGGACCTTCTGTATGACACGCTGGATATAGAGAATCCCAGTGACAGCGGGCCAGAAATGGAGGATGATGACAGTGTCTTGAGCACTCCAAAGCCAAAGTTAAAGTAAGTGTGAGCCAGCTTATGCTGGGCCAGAGAGAGAGCGTGTACAGTGTCAGATGTTGGTTTTATTCCCACCCTTCCATGCTCTTCTTTTCCCCTCTTGACATGGTGGTGTTAGAATGGGAATGACAGCTTGCGATCTAGAGGCAGCATGGGGTCTGACTTCCCTTCAGTCTCAGTTCTTTCTTGTTCCCTTTGCAGATTTCTGCTGTCCTGCCACCTGAGCACAGGGAAGGAGCTGGTGGCAGGCAGGCAGGGAATTGTAGACAGTAACACTGTACACAGTATTTGGAAAGGTAGCAGGAACAGGAAGGAAATGTGGGCTAAGGCAGAAGTAGAGGCAGGGATCAACAAGGCACACTGACTTTCTGCAAAGACCTTTCTTGTAATAACACCCTGTGTGGAAAGAGAGTCTTTGCAGGGATTAAGGAAGCAGAGTTGCAGGAAACAAATGAATTCCTCAAGGCCCAGAGGCATTGACTACAGCACATGAGGATGTGCTCAAGCCTGTTCTTAAAGAGAACAGTCCCAGCACTGCAGAGCTGAGCTGGGGGTTGCTGGCTTGGGGTCTCAAACAGATGCAGAACCCTGAGCTGACAGCTGTGTCACATCTCTGTTCAATAAAGACTGAAAACATGAGACAGAGCTGCACTCATGCTTCTGACTGCTGTGTGGTTGCATGTTCAGTTCCTCAGTGTGGGATGACTCTGGAACAAAGAGTTACGGCACTGACCACTGCAGCTGGTCAGTACAGCATCTGCTAAATCTGCTAATTACCAGGTGTCATTATAGCCTCATTAATGTTGAATAACCTCATTGGGCTAAGGATAGATTCTGAGTCTGGAGAGACCTGTTCCCTGTCAGTGAGCCAGAAGATGTCAAGGGCAGTGGGGCAGCAGTGGAAATGGTGGGGCTGGTGGTATGTAAAGGTGTTTGATGCTTAACCCAAGGTACCAACCAGTTGGTAGGCCCTACCTTGGAGCGATTTGAAAACAGATGTGTTGTGGTAAGCAGCTGCTTTGAAATGGGCCAAAATGTTTTACTTTGCACACTGAGAGTTCATATCGTGTTCCCTGGAGCTAAGGAGCAAACTGTGCTGGGATATGTGATTGCTGGAGTAATGCTGGAATAAGAACTTAATGTGTGTGGTCCTGGGAAGACACTGTAGTTTCCTAGGTCCAGTTCTTGTGTTCATATCTTGAAGAGGATGTGATGAATGTTGATGGCTTTGAGGCAGATTTTTCCCATGACAAGAAGAAATCAGTTCCTTACATTGTAATTGAGTCTTGTAGCCTGATGTGATGAGCTGCCTTTTGAGTGGAAGCACAATCTGATTGTGTGTGGTACCTTATCTTACTGAGCAAATGTATAATTGGAGCCTAGGGCTGGCAGCCAATTCCAGATGCAAGCTGGAAATAAAATGCATATTAGCCCAAGAATCACTTTCCCAGGAGCAGAGTGTTGGGGTGTGAGGGGAAGCAGTAATTCTACTTGCTCTATGTCAGTCAAAAGCTAGATTCAGGAATGCCTGGACTTTCTGGCTTCTCTTTGTCCTGGACACATTCCTCTCCATTCAAAAGTAGCTGATTTTACTGGAACCATTGGGGAGCAGGAAGATCTTCTGGGAACTGTCATGTTGCTTTGCTGTGAATGTGGTGGCCTTGCCCTGTCAGTGGTTTTGGTAACAAGAAATGGGTTTTACTTTTCTTACTCAGACCTTACTTTGAAGGACTGTCACACTCCAGCTCTCAGACAGAAATTGGTAGCATCCACAGCATCAGGAGCCAGAGAGAGCCACCAAGTCCTGTAAGTCGCATTTCAAGTGTTACCTATCTGCCCTGTCTCTAAATGCATGTGTGAAGTAAAGCACCCTCTCTGACCCCCTCCAAAGATTTGGATGCAGAGATAGAAATTTTCTGTTAAGAGAATCTGTTTGGATTTTTGGCTAGTTTGGGGTTTTTGTTTTGTTTTCTTTTTTAATGCAAATATTGTATTAACTCAAGGGTGCATCTTAGGGTTATGTATTGAATAATAGCTGGTGTTGTGAATAGCTTCAGATTCCCATGTGTCTGAAATGATTGCCAGGATGGGAGATGTTGCCTGGGAGTTTTAGGGACTTCCTAGCACTCTGTGGAGGAAGCTTTTCTTTGCTGTTGTTGGGATACTTTTGTTGGTGGCTGACATTGAATGGACAGGGGCAGCTCAGCTGCTTTTCTGTTCCCTCCTGGATGGGCATAAAGTGTCAGTCCTATCCCAGGGCACTTCATTGCCTCTCCTGTGTGTTGTGCATCAGCTTTCTACATCCCACACTGATGTGTGCAGTCCTGGTGCGAGCAGGGAGCTCTGCTGGCCATACTGCAGAGCTGTGTGATGTTTAAATGAGAAGTATCTCTTCTGAAGAGCCTGACCCAGAGACTGTGGCTGGAAATGGTGCTGGTGCTAAACCTCCTGAGGATTTTTCTTCTCTCAAGCAGGTAGAAGTGCCTGAAAAGACAAAGAGTCTTGGAACCAAACATGCAGGCGACAGTGTTTCTGACACTGTCCCTTATGTAAGTTGAAAATGCACTTGTTGACATTCCTCCTGTCTGTTTGGGTGTCAGCTGTGGGCTGCATTCTGTGCGATGCATCTGTCTGTCCATATAGCTGCACATGCAACACAACTTCCACGGGTACCATCAGCTGCAGCGAAGATAGCACTGAGTTCTCCTCCTGACTTAGTTTCAAGGTTCTTGTCTTTCAACCTTTTGCAGGTGAAATGCTCTATTTGACCTTTTGTTCAAACAGCCTGAGGAAGGCTGGCCTAAAGTTTGCTACTGAGCACGTAAAGGATGCTCAAGGCCACTCAATTTTATCAGACACAAGTATTACTTTAAGCTGAATTGGCAGAAATCAAGCTGATCCTGGGGTAAAAATCTCAAAGCTCAAGTTGCTCTGCTGGGAACGTGGGGTGTGTAACATTTCTCTCATGTCTTTCTCTCTTAGCTAGTTCATTTGGGTAAGATGAATTAACCTGCATTGCATGAGGAGGCATGCCCCTGGCTTTGAGCTGTGAGAGTGCCTGTTCCAAGCAGCATATCTGAGCACCTCTCCTACTTCCAGCTCCTTTGTGAGGCAGAGCTGGGAATGGGTAGCCCCAGATAGCCACTGCTGGTTTCTGCCTTTTGGCAGTGACGAAGATGTCTGGAAGAGGCAGGCTCAGTGTACCCGAGGCAGAGCTAAACTCCAAAGGTGAGACAGAGGGGGGCGGGGTTGTTCCTGGTAACTCTGTTCCCTGTGTTTTTGCAGGAGTCTAACCAGCAAGCTGAGGTCCAGGAGGCTGAACTTCCCACTCCAGATGTGTTTGTGGAGAAGCTCCCACCCAGCGGGAAGATCACGAAGACAGAGTCCCTCATCATCCCATCCACCAGGTACAGGGGACAGTGCTGTGCCTGCTGCAGGGCTGCTCAGGAAGTTGTGGACAGCATGCTAGGATTTGGTCAAGGTGGCCTAGGCACTAAAGGCACTAAACTGCAAGGACACCCTCCTTGTTTTTGGGCACTTAAGTGATGGGTCTGGAGCACTTGATAAATGAATGCCCAGAGATATTCTGTGCTGCTTTGGGGTGTGCGACTGCAGTTTTCCTGGCTGGATCTTATTATGCTGGTGTAGCAATAGCAATGAGGTGGAGTGGGTGTTAGCATGGGCTGTGGAAGTCATTCTGGGACTCCTGGGAATGTGCTGAGCTCTGTGCTGTGCACTGTCAGAAGCAGAATTCCCCAGTGCTCCTGCTGACGTTACCGAGGTTGCCAGACTGAGTGATGGGGATCTGGGGGCTGTGTCTCACTCAGAAATGTGCCAGCCCTGGGAATGTAAGCACATCTCTCCAGCAGGTCTGAAGGGAAGCAGGCGGGGCGCCGGGGGAGGAGCACATCCCTGAAGGAGAGGCAGCCGGTGAGGCCGCAGAACGAGAGAGCCAACAGCCTGGACAACGAGCGCTCCCCAGACACCCGGCACCACTTACAGGTGGGCGCAGCACTGCTCTCCTTCCAGCCACTCAGCTCTTCTCTCCTCCACTGTCTCCTTTTCCTTCTGTCCCTGCTGGGAAGGAACTGGGCCCTGCAGCTTCAGGAAGGAGCGAATTTATGTCTTGGCTAAAGTTTTATCTTCCATCCAGTCTGCTGGGGTTTGCCATCTTGTAGCTTTGTCAGCCAGCTGTAAACTCAAAGCACTGAAACAGATTGTTAGAATGAGAAATGAATAGGGATGTGTTGAGGAATTACTCCTTTGAAATAAGGCAGATTGCTAGGGACTGTCTTGTGCACAGCATATGTGCCATGCTTTTTTTAGCTGTGGGACTCACTTATTTCCCTCCTCGGAGGAGATCGTTCCTGGCTTTTATGAATCTTAAGTTTGTGGGCTGGTGTTAGTTGGTATAACGTGATGTAAGTAAAAGTGCATGGCAGAAAGAGTAATGGACAGCAAATCCAGGGTGGCTAATATTGAAGAAACTGCAGGGTGTCAGTCCCAGCATCTCAGTGTGCCTTTGCTGATGGGGTGACTGGCCAGCATGTGCAGCCACCTCATCCCTTGCAAGAGCTGGAGCTGGTGGCTTGATGGTTAGAGCTAACTCTTCTCTGTGTCTTTATTTCCAGATCCCTAGAAAAACAGTGTACGATCAACTCAACCACATCCTGGTTTCTGACGACCAGCTGCCAGAAAACATTATTCTTGTCAATACATCTGACTGGCAAGGCCAGGTAAAGGCAGGAGACATTACCTGGAGCACAGTTCTCCTTTGCTGTTCCTCCTCAGGAATGGGCAGGCCTTGAGCTCTGCACTAACCATGTAGGTTCTGCTGCCTGCAGAGTGTTCAGTGTCCACAGGCTGGATTCCATCTGACCAGGAGATGCTGGGAAAAGCTTTAGCACTTGAGCTTTTCCACAGAGGTCTTTTCTCCTCAAGCAGTGCTATTCTTTCTGGTTAGTAGCACACTGGGAATATGGCTAAAGCCTTGCACTCAAAAACTCCTAAACTGTGGCAGACTGGGAGCAAAGGAAGCAGGGAGGTCTGACCTTGTGGTGGTTTAGGCTGAGATTTCTGAGCATGGGTGGTGAACAGGAGAAAATATTTTGGGTCAGCTCTGTAGCTGTGTGCTTGTGACTGCTGACTGCAGGGATGACCCCATCCGTGCTGAGTGATAGTTGTTTTAAGAAGAACCCTGAGCAATACTTTCTTTTGCTAACAACATTGTTATGGATTTGGAACAAATTTTGCTCCTTTTGGAACCTTATTCTGAGAAAGCAATAAATATGTATGGAAGAGGACCAGTGAACATGTGCTGGGTAGCTGTTGCCTGGGGAACTTGTGCCAGGCTTGTGGAGTTACACTGTCTGGTTTGGCTTTCTGCTTCTGGAAGAACTAGGGTCTCAATGTGTGACAGAGCAAAAATACCATCTGAGCTACTGGTTCCACTTGCTCTATAGTTGGAAGAGAGAGAAATGCTTTCTAGAGATGGACAGAAGATGTTGTAGATTATCTTTGAGGGGTTGTGGCTTGTGCCTGCAGTATCAGAGGGCATGAAGGATATGGACTGGGGTGTATACATTAGTCATGCAGAAAATGAAAGTGTGAGATAATTACTGAGTGCCATAGTTCCATGTGCAGCTGAGGTGTGTGCTGTCCCCATCAGCTGCATGGAAGGGAAACAGTCCCTCATGAGGAGCAGGCGTGTGGTAGCACCCTTCCCTTTCTTCAGTGTTTAAGGGTAGGCAGAACATTACATTTCTTTAAAATGGAAATCGGAGAGATGCAATTGCACTTCCAGAAGCAGGCAGGTCGACAGTGCACTCTTTCCCAGTGCTGTCTGCTAAGTGAATGGTCTTCTGCTGCTGCCCTGCCTTCTGTGGCTGTAAAAATTGTGCTGCTCAAGAGTTGTCATTGCTATGTTTGGGATATAGTGCTGTGTATATCAAGATTTTCTAGAAGGAGAACTTTCTTTTTTTCTAGAAGAACTTTCCTTTGGCTGCTGTGCAGAGAGGAGACATTTGTGAAATAGCCATATCACCTTCAAATCAGACACAGAGTGCCCAGGAATGGGTGTGAGGATACCCAGGAGGTTGGGGGAGGCACGTTTTCTTCTTGTGACAAACTACCAAAAAAAAAAGGACTACAAACTGTTCTGTTCTCTCCTCAGTACCTTTCAGATGTCTTGCAAAAGCACACCTTGCCGGTGGTCTGCACATGTTCCTCTGCTGATATTCAGGCAGCTTTCAGCACAATTGTCTCCAGGATACAGAGATAGTAAGTTCTCACCTAGCTTGTGTTGTCTCAGCCCTCAAAGCCTCTCAGCTCCTATGCCCCAGGACTCAGGGAGTTCATTTCTCAACTACTGCATTAAGCCTTTCCAGTCTGTTCTCCTGAAGTCAGACTTGTGTGGCTCTTCAGCACTCGCCACCCCTGCAGGGTACTGCTGTTCTGCCTCGTGTGGGGGCATAGAAGTCACCAACAGCAGTGATTATCAGAGGTTGTGCTTTGTGGAGACTGCTTCGTGGGTCAGCACCACTAAAGCATGCAAAACCAATAAGGGGATTTAAATAGCTCTTGCTCTTCTTTCCAAGCAATTCCCAGATTAATTGCTCAGTTCCTGAAGGCACTCCCTACTTACCTGCTGAGGGCTGTGGGTACCGGAGTGTGTTCTCTGACCCAGCAGTTAGTGGGCACATCCTAACCTAGATGGTCTAGCCCAGCCCTTTAGAATATCAAAATGTACAAAAGAAGGAGCAGGGAGACCAATTAAGAAGTTACTGGAGAATGTTGTATTTTATTAATAATGTTTTAAGCTGCTGAGAGTCGTTGCAATATTGCCTTGTGTATTGAACAAACTCTTCTGCTGTAATTGTTATTAACCAGGGTATTTTTTGTTGTTGATTGTTCTGAAATATGTGGTTGAAGGCACAATTACAAGTATGTTTCCTCTTTTTCTGTCTAGCTGTAACTGCAATTCACAGCCTCCAAACCCAATTAAAATTGCAGTGGCAGGAGCCCAGAATTACCTCAGTGCTGTGTTGAGGCTCTTTGTAGAGCAGCTGTCTCACAAAACCCCCGACTGGCTCGGCTACATGAAATTTCTGATCATCCCTCTAGGTAAATAAGGAATAGTGTTTCTTCACTGGAAGGGGAATGGGTGAAATCTGCTGTGTTCTCTCAGGAGAAGCCTTTCTGCAGCTTTGGCTATGGGTTAAATGAGGCACATTGTTATATGACTGTGTGGTGCTGGTGTTGCTGCTCTTGTGTGAGTGAATTTCATCTCTAAGTTCCTGATGCCAAGGCCTGCTTGTAAGCCTTCTGTTTGAAGCAAGGGGTAAAGTACTTCCTTCCCATACAGGGAGGCTCTTATGCACAGACTGTTGTTCTAGAAGCCCTTTTCCCTGGCTGAAATGTTACATTCAGTGGGCACCACGTTTCCCAAAGCAATAACTGTTCTGGCCTCCATGGGCTTAACTCAAAGTGTTAACAGAAGGAGGGGTTGCAAATTTTTTAGAGGCTATGAGACGGCTGAGAATTTGAATTATTCAAATTACATGCATCTTTTGACCTTTACTTTATATGCTGGTCTCCTCAGGTTTTTCCCCTCACACTTTTCCAACACTTTTATCTCTGTCCCTTCAGCAGCTCAGCAAGCCTGCCTGGCTGGAAATTTCCCCTGCTTGGATTGCTCGTGGTGAGGGAAGTAGAGTGCACTAATAACAGCACCAGGGGTCTTGTGGTCACAAACACAAGAAGTGTGGTGGCAAGGCCTGGGAAGCAGGGGAGTCACTGGTGCTGTGGGCAGGGACATCTGGACAGTGCTGGTGTGGTCCAGGGCTTGATTTGTGTGGACAGAGCACTTAAGTGATGTAATCAAGAGAATACTCGAAAAGCACTTTTTGGCAGCGTTTCCCAGTTTTCTGGGTTTGGGAGCAGCTGATGGCAGTTCCTGTAGGAATCAGAAGCTGCTGCCCAGCACCATGAACACTGGGGTTAGGCTATCCATTCAGTGGTGGCATTTGCAAAAGATTAAAAAGGCAGAGGAAAAGAGCTGGATCCTTCTGTAAAAAAAGACATTTAGTTTCCAAAGTGGTTGGCAGGAAGAGGAGAGCCCTTTAGCGAGTAAAAACAACAACAACAAAAAATTAATTTCTGTAAGGTTAAATGTGCTTTGAATGATAATCTGTGTCTGAGACTTTGCTGCTTGCTTGCTGTCTCCTGGCCTCAGAAGAAGAGTTTTCTGTCCTGCAGGTTTTGATGATCTGAAAATACTGTCTCTTTGAAAGTGAAGCACAAGATTTAGCGAGTGTTTGGATTGGTTTTTTTAATCTTAAAACTTGTTTTTGTAATCAAAAGAGAAAAAAATTAACTAGGCATTTTGATACTGACATGCTTTAGAACCGTGAATTCTTTTAAAATTCTACTTTAAATATAGAAACTTCTCTAACAGGACCTTTCCCATAGAAGTCTGCAGTATTTCCTGATCTGATCAAGTGCTTATTTCTGGCCAGCTCTCTGCATTTCATTAAAGTGATTGAGGAGCCATCTCATTTCTGACAATTGAAAAAGCACCGAAGAGAGAACGGTGACCATGCCATGAATTTCTTAAGGGAAAAGCCTCTCTGCTGCTTGCATTACCTTTGAAGTAGTGTTGGTGGACTTTTTCCATGGATGGTTTTACCTCCTGAGTCCACAACTAAGCACTCCAGTGACAGAAAGGTCAACCTTCACTGGTTTATTAGCAATCAGAAAGGCTTCCTTCCTATGTCTGTAACATAGGAACTGGGAGATTCAGTCCTGCTCCATGCTACTGATTCTATAGCTGTTAAGACTCTTTTGCTGTCTAAAACACTACATAAGCAACAGAAAAAGGGAAAATAAAATTTTGGGAGTTATTTTGGCTGTTTGGGTTATTTTAACATTTTATATACCTCCCACAGTAGAACTTCTTGGGAAATTTCCTGTTATTACTTGTATCCATGTGCAGTGTGTTTTCCCAGCATGTGGGAAAGCTTCTCCAGTACATGGTGCAGAGCTGTGCGGTATGCACTGCTTAAAACTCCACTGCAGGAGAAATGATGGGTCCCAGTCTCTAATGACACTGAGGGACCTCCTGCTTTCATCTCTGTTTGAAGTCTGGAAATCAGCTTGGAGGATCGGGGTGACTGAGACGCTGCATTTATTATTTGGGGTTTTTTTCTACCAGAGCTTTTCTGGACCATGATTAAGCAACTGGGGTTGTCTTGAAGGAATTTGTCACGTTTCCAGCTACCAGCTGGTGACTCAGCTGTTGCAGCCTCTGGAAGTGTGGCTTGATATGAGAATTTGGTGTGCAGAAAGGATGAAAATAATGTGATTAGGAGGAACTCCGAGGCTGCTTCATGGCTGACTGTAAATGTACAGGACTGGTGCTGAGCATGACTGCCAGGTGGTGTCTGGGAAGGGTGATCCTGACACACCTTTTCTCCTGTGTTCAAAGGCTGTAGAGGTAGTTGCTGGAGGGTGTTGTCTGTTTTGGGGATGCAGATGGCCTAAAATGAAGGTGGCAAATTTTTGGCACCTCCCAGGACAGGGTTTGTCACTTGAACACCTTCCCTGTCCAGCTCAGTGTAAGTATGAAGTCAGACCTCTATGCAGGGCTGGAGTCTGGACACACCAGGCTTCTGCAAGGAGGTCTTTCCATGCTCAAGGAAGAGTTGAGCCACAAGGCTGAGCTAGAGCAAGCAGGGATCTGCTGCATGTGCCAGTATCCACTGGGTACTGTAATCCTGGGGCTCTGTTTTCTGTCTCAAATTGCAGTGTATTTATTGAGGTTATAGCCCTTCTCCACAGATTAAACAAGGCTCTCTGGGTTGTTTTTTCCTGGCTGGGGGCAGTTGCCTCTTCTCAGTGTTGCAAAACAGCTGTGGGGTGCAAATGGTGCTTGGAGGAAGGGGTTTGGCCCCTCTCGGCAGAAGTGGCCTGGCTGTGGTACAGCCTGTGGGCAGGAAGGGCTGTTTGGGAAAGTTGCTTGCGAAACTGAGAGGCTGACATGGAGAGCTGTAGAGCTTTTGTGCCTTCCAGATCATTTATTTCCTCAGCAGTTCCCTGGTCCTGTTTTCTTTGGCCTTTTAAAATTTAATTTGTTAGGGGGAAAGTGTCAAGTGAAAGACATCAGTACGTTGAAGCAGTCTGCACTGGGAAATCTATTTGCATGCTCTTGTAAGATAAGCTGGACTAAATGACATAATTGCAGAAGTTTATTTCTGAGGTGTCTAGTGTGGTTTTGATTTTGGAGATTAATTCCTTACAGATGAAACCCACATTCATGTTCAGTGCTGGAGAGCACAGCTGTCATGTTTTCCTTTCTTTCTCAGGCTCTCATCCAGTGGCCAAGTATCTGGGGTCTGTAGATTATAGATACAACAACTTCTTCCAAGATCTAGCCTGGAGAGATCTGTTCAACAAACTTGAAGCACAGACCACTGGTAAGACTCTGTGTCTGTCTGGGCTGTGTGGGATGAAAAGCTTGAATGAGTAATTTTAGCAAAGGTCAAGTAAATACAAGAGGCAGCAGACAAGTGGTTTTGTTCCTCTTTTCTCCTCAGTCCACCACATTCCCATTTCAGATGCTGACCTTTCTAAGTCTTGCACATGGTGGTTTGCAAACAGTTATTGGCTCCCAGAGGCACTAACTAGCTGCCTCTGAGTCATGCTGTTCTTACCTGGCTCGAAGCTTTGCTCTTTGATGTGGAGGTCTCGCTACTAAGTTCAGCACATTGCTTTCCTTCAGGAACTGTGCAACCTAAAAGGTTTGGAAAACTGGAAGCTCTGGGAAGATTAACTTCTGTTAGTTGTGTGTGAGAAAGATCCTGCCAGCAGACTTGAAAACATTCTCATTAAAGAAGAATTTTGTTCTTCACCAGTGTGGTAACGAGTGGGAGCTGCCCTAGGTCAGATCAACAAGTCCTGTTCTGATCTGAGTTTGTTCTAGGCCAGATTAAAACCTTACTTCATGTTAAAGTAATAATTTGTTTAAAATATGAATGCTTACAGTTTCTTCCTCCATTTCTTCAAGAACAGAAAGAAACTGCAGAAAGGAGGATTTGCAGGGCTACATGAAGGCTTGAGATTTGATGCTCTTGTGGGCAGCATTGCTCATACAGGAATTGCACTAGAAGGAGAAAGCTTTGGAGTTTATGTAGCACCATGAGCATGGGGAGGTTACAGTGTGGTTCTCCCTGTTGGAACAGCAGAATTCCTGAGACTCCCAGGATGCTCATGGAAGTCCTCTAGTCATGAGAGGAGGAGACAGACCTCTTCATGGGCAATTGTTCAGAGCTGTTTCCAGCAGATGGGGGCATGGCTGGACAAGGCCTGGGGCAGCCTGTTCTAAAGGCGAAATCCTGTTTGGAGCAGGAGGCTGAACTAGGAATTTCCTAGTGTACTATCCAACCTATACTTCCTATTAATCCTGAATTCAGGGAGCAACTGGTGTATCGAACTGGTTTCCTTTAATTGCTTAATCCAATTGAAAATGCAGAAAAATGTCAATACAGACTTGATTTTTGCTTGTGTTCCTGTGATCTCACAGTTGAGGCTTTTTGGTTGAAACCAAATAAATATGGGAGGCATTTAGGAAACTTCTTTGTGTTGACTTGAATGAATATCTCACAAATACATATGATCTTTATGCTCTTCCCACCCTTGTGTGTCCCTCAGTCTTTTTGGTCAACTCAGCAAGGCCATGAGTTCATTAGAAACTCAGGTAACTCGGTGCTGGTGTGAGCAGGGCAGTTGATCTGTAAGAGATGGCCAGGCACTTTCTTCAGCAGATATCTACGGCCAAGGCATGAAAAGGTCTAAAACAGGACTCTGGACAGGTACAAGGAAAAGCTTTTAACAAATCTAGAAGACCCCAAATCCAGTCAGAAACGCCGAGTACTGATTCAGCTTTACTGTGCTCTGGGGTAGGCAGAGCTTCATGTGCAAGGTGCAGCCCAGGCTGGGCACCGTCAGCAGATGGAGAACAGTGCAGTCCTCAGCAGTGGTCTGAGGAGTCATTTGAATGCTTTTTCCTCTGTTCTCCTGCAGTTTCGGAAGCGCCCGACGTCGTGTCCCGGATAACGCAGTACATAGCAGGGGCAAACTGTGCTCACCAGCTGCCCATTGCTGAAGCCATGCTGACCTACAAACAGAAGAGGTATGACCCTTTCGTCCTGCTGGCTCCCAGGACCAGGAGCTGCTTGAAAGCAAAGTGCTTTTCTCATGTCGTGCCAGTGGTCTGAAAGCCAAATGGCAAAGCCCTTGGGAGCCTCATGGTAGCCTGCACTCAGTGGTGTGCCCCACTCAGTGAATCTACAGCAGCAGGGTTACTTTAAGTGCAAGAATCTGATTCTTTTTTTAAAGATACAAGAGGTCTGGGGAAGTGCAGGCTAAGCAGGATGGGGGATGGACAGATTTTATGAGCTTAGGTTCCAGAGATCTCTGACCACAGTGACCTCAGGTTTGTGAGACTGGACCTTGGCATTCTCCCACAAAGTGTTTTCCATGAGACCTGACCTTTTTACACTGGTGTTTAGGGAATTAAACCCCTTTCTTTTTGGAGTGTAAATAGCAGAGCTTCTTGCAGGAGAGACAAAATCCATGTTCATTGGCGGTTGCAAGCTGCCAGGACTCCTGCTGAGGAGGGCTAACATTCACCAGATTTCATTTCAGCTTTTCTTAAGGGATAAGCAGGCCGTAGGAGAGAGGAATGGGGCCTGAAAGCAAGATTCAGGAGTAAGGCCTCCTGTAGCCATGGTCTGGGAAGGAGAGTAACTGTCACTGAAGGGTAGAGAAGCACTGTTATCAAGGGGCAGAGGAGAATATCAGATTTGAACTCAGCTGTTGTGAGTTTTCTCAGGGACTAGCAGCTCCCTGTGAGACACGGATGTTAATTTTTAATTACTTCTATTAAATTTTAAATTTTTGGCCCATTAACATTGCTTATACTTTGCCTAAGAATTGGGAGAAATTAAAAGTGTGGGTCGTGTCACTTTTACCCCTTCTTTTTGGAAATTCTCATTGTATATTGCTTTTC
The DNA here is from genome assembly GCA_013396955.1 of Regulus satrapa. Classification (NCBI taxonomy): domain Eukaryota; kingdom Metazoa; phylum Chordata; class Aves; order Passeriformes; family Regulidae; genus Regulus; species Regulus satrapa. The sequence continues at coordinate 168,688 of VWZN01021220.1, forward strand.
CGTTCCTGTGTCTGCTCTCACATTACTGTGCAGCAATGATTCAGTGAAATTTCACCCATTCTACATGTTTTTCCTGTATTTCCAGACTGACTAGTCAAGTAAAAGAGACTCGTCTAGTCTCTTCATGTATATGTGGACTTCTGTAAAGTTAACACGATAATAAGGATGACATTTAAAGAGATACAGAGCACTTGAAGCTCTTGCCTTCAGTTTTGCATTTTGTTTTTGGTGTGAAGGCTTACCTTTGTTATCAGCAGGGGAGCTCAGACACCCCAGTGCAGAGTGAACCCCGTCTGAGGCTGCCAGGTTCTTTCTCTGCACCCTTCAGGCGCTGGGTTCTGCACTGCTTTCCACTGCCTCCTCCATGCTGTTACAGCTTCGCTTTTGTCATTACCACACATTTTAAAGGTTTTGAGTTTCTAATGTGTCCAGAAGGTCAGGTCAGCACTTTGATGCAAAACAGCTGAAATGTATTTGAGCAGCCCCTGCCCTTATCCCTCCCAGCAGTGTGCAGGACCGCTTTACCAAGCTGGTCTGATCCATTTGGATTTGATACCCTTTGGGCTCTGGTGCCATGCCCGAAGCTGTTCATCGTTTTCATTTAGGAGGTTGTTGGGAAGAGAGATTGCTCATGGTCAGACTCTGGCATAGCTGCAATCTCTCAGCATTTGTGTGTCTGCCTTAAAATAACTTCTGCTTTCAGGTCAGTACCCCATGAGCAAAGGAGAGTGAGTTAGAGGAACAGGCAGTTATCTCCTGTGTGCCTTCCTTTAAGGGGGAGGGGGGGAGGTCTTTGTCATTGGCAGCAACTTAGGGAGGGTATTGTTAAAAACAACACAGAAATTGTCTCTATTAGCACTATCTAAATAAATGTATCACTTGGTTGTAAGTATAATAACACATTTATCTTTTTCTTTGGCTGCTTCCTGAAAAGGAAAAAGAGCTTTCATTTTGATTTTACCATAAGGTATCAGTTCCTTTTAGGTTCCCTCTCCCAGCTCCTCTCTCTTTTCCCAGTGAACTGGTGATTTTTGCCTTGTTTAACAGCTTCTGCAGGTCTGGGATGCACAGTTTGTGCTTTAGGTGGAATTCTGCTCACTGCTTTGAAACTATGGCATCTCCTGGCAGAATGCATAGTTGAAAGTGACTGCTGTGCCTTTGGACCACACATTTGGGTTCCCAGGCCATAGACTGAGTGGGAATGAAGGAATTGTTGAGAGAGAGTAGCTTAGAGCAGTACAACATGGAGAAGGTGGGCTTTTTCCTTGCCTTTTCCCTTAGCCATCAGAAGATAGAGTGTAGCTCCAGAAGGATCAGGATTGAGAAAAGGCTTTTCGATCAAGCATTTCCCATCTGTTGGAACTGGAGTGCTGTGGGTGGCACTCAGTGGCTCAGAGTGGGGATCAGCTGTGCTGTGTCTGAGTGCAGACCAGCAAATCTCATCCCTGCAATCAAAAATTTGAGGACTAGTCTCTTACTGGCAGAGCATCCCAAACATATGGGACTTCTCTGAGCTTAAGAAAGAGAAGACAGATGTGTGCTAGAAGTGCAGCTGTGCTCTCTGAGCGGCCTCCAAAATCCCCATTCTCTGCAGGGTCTCCTGCTTTGAATCATATGACTATTGGGCACTTGGTTTTTTGTACCCAACACACCCAGTTACTGCAGCTCCCTCCCCCTTGAGGCCAGAGGTGAATGGCTTCTCCAAGGCCAGCTTTCAAGGCAGTGGTCCAGGTAGAAACAAGCAGCACTACCTACAAATTTATTGCAAGAGAAATCTCCCAGAATCCTGGCATTTGCTCTGTTAAACAAGCCCTAGTGCTCCAAGGAAAGCCAAGCCAGTCTCTAGGTTGTAGCTGTATGTGATGAGCTGCTTTATAACTCTTTTGCCAGCTTTTCCTATTCTGACTGACCCCGCTCTCTCCCCGTGCCCTTGTTCTGTTTGTCATGGCAAAGGTTGGCGCATGTACTGCCTGTGGTGGACTGCAATGGTGCCAAAGCTTTGTCCTGGTCTTCTGGAGCATCTGCTGACCTTACCTGGAAGCAGGGGGGCTGGCTATGAGGAAAGGGGCTCATGAAGGAACTAAAATGCCATTGCAGCTCCTCTGAGTTACACTGGGTGACTGACTCTATCTGTGAGCTCTCGGAGAAGTCTTGGTTACTGAATTCTGAAGGAACAGTGCAATCCAGGCAACACCTGGTGAGCTGAGACTGTGGGGATGGGGTGGGCCTCTCACTAGGAAGGGCATGTCATTGATGGCTCTTTGCATTGCTTTCTTGAAAGAAGCCCTGTAGTATTTGAGGTCCGAGATTCAGCGCTCACTCATTCCCAGTGCAGACAGACTGCTGGTCAGTTTTGGGCTGGTGTCACCCACTGTAATTCAGTGCCCAGCACAGCTCATGCCATGTGGCTTCTGGATAGCCCTTGCATGAGTCTGGGGAGTAGCCTGGCTGTTGGAAATGGAAGCATTGTTCACTTGTCAGGGCAAGGGCTGGGTCACTGTCTGCCTGGTTATGTGTTTACCAAAAGCTTTTGAGAGCAATTCCCAGCTCTTGCTCCCAGTTCCCTTGGGTTAGAGGGCTCCTGGGCAGTAGGAAGTACGGATTACATCGACCCTACCTGCTGGATGTCTCAGAGGCCCTGCAGGGCAGTGGCTGAGCAGAGTCCAGGTTACTGTTCCGAGGGCTTCTCCTCAGACACACCCTGCAGCAGCTGCTGGAAATGAATACGGCTGGCGAAGAGGGGCCTGGTCCCTCCTCTGGCCCAGCAGAGCTCATGTTATCTGGTTGGTTACTGCAGGAAACTCTTTGGGCAGCTGCTGGAAATGCAACAGGAGTACAGCAGAGGAGAGTCAAGGCTCAAGAAGTTATGGATGTCTTGTTGACTATGTCCAGCCTGCTGCAGGAATGTGAAGAGTGCTGGAGAGGAGGTTTTTGGGAAGGCTGAGAGGATACTCATCTGATGTGTCATGGGGACTTGGTGTTGCTTTGTCCCTTATTTGGTTTGACCCCAGTGGAAGCAGGACTGTGTAGGCCAGCAAACAGCTGGAGTTGCCCAGTGGGCAGGACAGATTTCATATCTTAGATGAGTGAAGAGTTGCTGATGGTGGTGCCTGGCCTGAAATGGCCCAGAGTCCTGTCAATCCTTCAGTGATAAAAGTCTTCTTTTTTCTGTTGTCTCCTTCAGGACTTGACTGGAATAAAGGTGGTGCCTGAGACTCTCCTAGTTAGAGAGATGACACATCAATAACTGCTAGAAATCAGGGTCTGGCTTTAAATTACAGCTTACGAAGGCCTTCAGAAGCCCTGTGGGTAAAAAAAAAAGCCCTTCGACATGAGGGGTTAACCCTCTCTAGCCTGGCAATCTGTGCAGCTGGGGTAATGAGGGGAAGCTGCCTTTCCAGTGATGGGAGATATTTTAGTTGCAGGGCTGTGGTAGGAGGAGGAATCAAAGGAATTGTTACCAAGGTGAAAGGATTCTGAATTAGTGTTTTAGGATCTTGAGATCCTGAAGAACAAAAATTGGGAAGAGTGTGAAGGAGGAAATGAAGAACAAGCATGGTCATCTCTTCTTTTCTTTCATCCACATGAAGAAGAGCAACTGTTTTGATAAGCTGCATTTCCAGAGATGTGCAAAACCAGAGTTCCCAAGGACTAGGCTAGCTGAGCTGAAATCCAGCTGGATTGCTTCAGGAACAGCCTGTGCATCGTTGTGAGCCATGATAAATGGTGGCTGAAGCAAACAGTGTATTTCAGAATTGCCCCTGAGCTGTCCCCCGGAGCTCCCAGGGGGAACAACAGTGAGTTTTCTGCTGGAGCTGGACATGGTTTGTTTTTTCAGAGCTCAGAGCAAAGCCGTCCAGTAGCTGAGAGATGACTGGGTGGCTGCTGTGCTTCCCTTGCTTGGTGAGTGGGACTCACTTTCTGCCAGCCTCCAAGCCCATGGAGCTAAAGGAAAGAGAAGAGAGCTGAGCCTCTGTTTTGTGCCTTTCCCAACAGCTCTGTGGATTCCACATTTCCCTTTGCAAACCTGGAGCTGGAAATGTCATGTTTGTAGGAGATGTGTTTGCCGGGCCCCGCAGTTGTGTTTGCAAAGATGGGACCTTTCTGCCTTCCAGCATGGAGCCAGGGACCTGGTCACTTTGTCCCGTGCTTTAGGAGAACAACAAATGTGCAGTGCCTGAGGGTGTGAGGTAGGAAGGGAGCGAAGGCCCTGGCTTTGCCTTAGGGATGGATAAGCAGAGCTGAGCCAAATTGAGAGGCTGTTTGCAAAATCATGTTCTGCTTTGGACCATGAGGGAGCTCTGGCTGAGTCACGTTCACTGAAGTTTTATGTCATTCTTTCCTTGGGGTGTAGAGGAAAGTGTCCAACCTGTGCTGATCACACAGGTTAAAAACCTTTGTGCATTTGATGCATTTCTGATCTGTGCTGGAAACAGCACAGAAATACCTGCACTGTTTATGCTACTCCCAGCTAAATTCTGGATGAAAGCAATGCTGGATGTTTTTTCTGAGCACTGAGGGATGCACAGGAAGAGAAACATGAGAAGTCTCCGTGTTTGTCTGCTTCCTACCTGTTTCCTGTGCTCAGTCACTGAGAAATGTGTGTCTTGCCTGTGCAGTCACCTTCTTCTGCTGAACTGTAGTTCCTCCAACCATGTGGATGTGCGCCTGTGGTCTTCTCCTCACCCTGTGGGTTCGTCTCTGATCTCTGTTGCCACTGATGGGAGCAATGGCTCTGCAGGCCCTCCTGGCTTACGTTCCTCCTCACTCATCTCTTCCTCCTCTTGTCTTTGCCGAGTCTCTCCCTAATTCCTGCGAGGTTTGACTGTGGCCTTCACTGCTGGCCTTTGTGCACCCTCTGCTTTCTGGCAGGGCCCAGAGCAGAAGGCCATTCCAGACGCTGTTGTCTCCGGCTCTTTCTGGGACGCGGTGTGCCTTTGCTCAGCGTGCCCCAGCTGTGGGTGCGTGCCCGGTGCCCGAGCTCTCGGGTGTGTCTGTGGCAGCTGCCAGCAGCAGGGAGGGCGTGCGAGCGTGGGCGTGAGGGCGCGTCCTTGCCCGTGCTTCACCAATAACCGCGTGTCACGGCTTGTAACCCGCGGCAGGGCCACTGCTTTGGGGATGTGCAAGCTGTGGCACATGGCTCCAAGGGGGGACGCCTGGAGGCCGTGCGTGCAGAGCGCCTCGGGTTCTAGTAAGTAACACCCAGTGCTCTGTGTTGTTGTGGCACAGATCCATTTCCTCGCAGTAGGAGGCCGTGTGTCTGTGGTGACTGCCATGCCATCCAAGCATGTTTCTCTGTGGAGCGTGAGGGAGGGAGGAAGAGCCTTTTCCCCCCAGAGATGTGCTCCTCCCCGCCCGTGCAGGCTCCTAGTGCTGGCAGGGGGCCTTGAGAGGAGCGTTGGACTGGCGCTTGCATCCTGTCCGTCCCTGCTGCATGCTGGAATGCAACCTATGGAGTGAGTATAGCGCCTGGGTTGGAGACAAGCTTCTAACAACTCTCTTCTCTTTGCCTTTAGCCCCGATGAAGAATCTTCGCAGAAGTTCATTCCCTTTGTCGGGGTGAGTGTTGTTGTGGTTACGCTGTCTCAAGTGAGCTAGAGTATGTTCTTGGGTGTTAACCTAAACTTAACAGGTTTCTGGAGTAGAGCAGAAGCCATTGGGTGCTCTAAGGCAGATTATCAGCATGACAATCTGATTGTTGAATGCAGCTGCCAGATACGGCAAACCTGTAAGACACTTCAACAAACTACAGGGTGTATTTTACCTTTCAGACAGGAATGCGACGTGTCCCTGGAAACCTGATCATAGGGATGGTGTGCCTAGCATTGTCCTGGTTGATCGTTTTGGCCAAGTTTGCTATTTCAGTGTCTGTCCTCTGCATGTCTGTCACTGATGGTCTCCCATCCTCTTAGTATCCCACCTGTTCCTGGGAAGTAGAGTACATCCTGGCAGGAAGATGATATATACCACTGTATATATAGATAGATATGTAAATAAAATATAGTTTATGTATTTGGGATAGTCCCTTGTTTTTCCTCCTGTCCTTAAGTGTTCCCATCTGAGGTGCCAAGTGTAGAGTGTCTGGACAGGGCCATGCTTGTTCTCCTCTCAGTGTATTTTGTGCACTGTGCTCTTTGCCTTTTGTAGCTTCCCTCTCTTTCTTTGATCATGCTCTTCAGTTCATTAAGTTTTAGGTGTAAAGTCATTGACCTGCAGCCAGAAGAAATCCCTTGGCTGCTCTTCAGCTGTTGGATGTCCTCTTCCCGGTTTCTGCTGCTGTCTTGCGTGCTGGCCTTGCTGCGCCTGCTCTGTGTGACACTGACACGTGCATGTCCCCTCTGTGTCCCAGCAGTGCATCAGAGCTCTCTGAAATCCCAAGGCATTTAAAAAGCTTAGTCTCTCTTGCCCTCAGGCTGACCCTGCTTTTACTCTGGCGTCTCCTTCTAGTGAGAGTCTTTCTCTGCAGTATTCCTGAGATGACAATCTGCTTTTGTTTGTTGAAGAAGAGATGTCTTCTGCAAAAGTGGAGAGACACATCTACCCAATTTCTTTCATGCTGATGAGCTTTGCTGGGAGGTTGTATCTGGGAACCGTGAACTGCAGTCCCTAGTGATGGACTGTTCTTAGAAAACAGCTGCTTCACCTTTCCCAGTGACATGAAAAGCCTAGAAGACTTGGAATTTCCCAGACTGTTGTTGGGCCCTGCAAGCTTTTTTTCAGTACTTAGTTAGTCCTGTATTTTATGCAAGCAAATGGGGCTCCGAGTACTTATCCAGTTGCTCTAAAATTATTGTTTTCCTGACATTAGCACTGCTTTCCCTGTCTGGATTTGATTATCTGAAAGTGGTGGAATTGCTTTGTTGTATACATAACATTGCCAGCCCCCAAAAAACTGGCCTTGGAAGCAGAGACTGCCTTCCTGTGTCACTGATGATGATGGTCAAATCAGTGTTATTTGCTACTGATTCTGAAACATTCCTGACACAGTAATGTCCTGTGGAACACATCTGAAGAGACTGAAAGGCCAATTGCAGGTCTTACGAAGTCTGAGGCTGGACATAGGCACTGAGGCTCTTTCCCTCAGCTGCAGCCTGCTCAGAGCTGTTGGACAAGGAAGAGAGGGAGCCAGTGACTCTTCTGCATTTGATGTTGGCTGCACTCTTGGCTTTTGGGGTGCACAACCTGGTGTCCTGCAGCTGGGCTGTGCAGTCTCTGAGCCGGGGCAGTGCCGTGCTGCTCCAAGTGGTGGGAGTGGGGCCTTTTAAGGGGCTGGACCGGCACAAAAGCCAGGCTCAGGCTGCCTTGGGCTGCCAGCCAGTTGCCAGGAGAGTTAACAGGATGTGTCTTCCTGGAGGGAAAGAGGGCTGGCTGCTGCAACTTTCCTGGATGGAGGCCTGTCGGAACTGCAGTGTTCTCTCATGCACCTCCCTGGGTGGAGGGAAGGCAAAGTGTTTAACCTTGTCTTCCTGCCATGTGTCTGAGCTCGAGCATCTTCAGTCAGCCAACAAGGAGGAAAAGGCCAGAAGAGATTTCCTGCCTGGCTAGCAGGAAAATGTGGCCAAGGTGGCTGCAGCAGTTTTCTGTGTTGTTTATCCCCCCACCAAGCTTTGCTGCTCTTGTTCACAGCCAGTGTGAAACGTCCTCTTGGTGTTTAACACATACAGCACAAATGGCTGCTGCACTTCAGAACCTCATTTGTTGCCCTTTGGGTAGAGACTGGCCCAACTGAGCTGCAGCTTCCTTCTCACAAAGAAGCTTCTCCTCCTTCTCTGCCCTCAGGGAGCCTCTGTACACACTGCTGAATTCATGATGGCTTTTTCAAGACTCGATCTAAATGAGAATCCACCAGAGAGCCTGACAACTCTCCAAGATCTACTGTTGAGCATACCTCTCCCTGCCCTCCAAACTCTGCAAAGCATTTTGCTTCTAATAATTAACTTTTCTTTTTTTTTGACCCCATATTACAGAAATGTGCTCCTTAGAGATGTGGTTGGTCCAGACATGTTCGTGTCTGAACTTAATGACCTTCTATTTTCAAACCACACAGTCTGCGTGACATCATTTCTCATTCTGAAGCAGGCTTTATTGACCTGAGTTCCCTTTGCAGCTCTTTCCCATTTGTCAGCATTTGTGCAGGGTAGACATTAGCCCTGGATACCAGTTTCTTAAGGACCTTAAAAAGGCTCTCTTCTCTGCAGTGTTAAGAGTGATGATCCCTGTGTACCATAGCAGATTATCACTGCAGAAAGGTCTCTGCTTTCATATCACCAAGGACCAGTTTATCTTCCTAGGCATAGTGTGTTCTTGGGAGTTTGTTTGCAGCATGTTCTGTTCCACAAGTTATTGCCAGTGACATTTATCATTAATCTTAATGTGCCAGCTGGTGACCGGCCACACACATTTGTGCCCTTATTACAGTGTGATCTGGATCGTTCTGACCTGTCTGTGTAGTGGTTTGTCCCTGTCTGCCTTCAGAGACTTTGGTAGGGGCTTTATCTTCTTTGTTGGACAATTCCCTTGTTTAGAGAATAGATAACTCTGATGAGAAAATGTACTTTGTTGCTTCTGTGGTTTCCTAACAAACCCCAACTATGCTGCACCCTGGAAGTGGCTGCTCCTGAACAATGGAAGCAGCGTGTCTGTAATTAGTTGCATCAAAGCAGTGCTGAAGGGATATTTCCGACTCTCTCTCCTCCCTGTAATTGCCCAGCGTGAAGCTGATGGGCTGTGCAAAGCTGGGCAGGTCTGTAACAGCTCTGCAGGGTCTGTGCTGCCCTTTGTGTGGGTCAGGTCAGGGCTGTGAGCTGGCACTCCTTGGCTGGACATTGCCAGGACCTGCCTGGCCCTTAGAGGACTCCTTAACTACTCTGGCTGCAGGGACAGTGCCATGGGGAGTGCAGAGATGAGCTTAATGCTGGGGTTTGGGTTCTTGAAATTCAGAGGGCTCTTGTTTGATAGAGCTCTTTTGTTTTGCCCCTTTTAGGTGGTGAAGGTTGGAATAGTGGAACAATCTTCTGCAACATCGGGTAAGGAACATCTTGTGTGTGTTTTCTGTGTCCTACAGCAGGTGGGAGCCTGCCTTCACAGGCTGAGCAGACTTGTCCATTGCTGATGCCTTGGAGCACTGTGAGGTGCAATTGGATTTTATTAGCTCCCAGTGGTTTGTCTGCAGAAAGAGAGCCCTCTCTCTTAGGAGAGGCCCTTTTTTCTTGTTACTTTACATGGAGCTTCAGGCCAGGTGAAATTCCCACACCTACCTCCAGGGAAGCTCTACTCTCACATTTGTGCAAACACCATTTTTCTAATGTTGTCAGTGGAGTGGATTCACTGTTACAGTTGTTTGAGATTCCTGCTTCAGGCTGAGGAGGCAGTTCATCAGAAGTTCATGTCTGTCTCCCTACAGTGGGCTCAATTGCTGAATGAAATTGATCTCAGTGCCTGGGAGCTTCAGGGTGGGCAAAATTTTAAACCCATTTATTTTTTACTGGGGAGTACAAAGCTGATACACAGGAGTATACTGTCTGCTTACGTACACAGACATAGGGCGGTGCTATTTTGTCAATGTGAACTTTTTTTTTTTCCTTCATATGCACAGGAATACTGTTTTCCTTGTGTTGGGATTGATTCTTGTATTGCTTCACTGTCACTGTCAAACACAGATTCTTGGGTTCCACACGGGTTTGTGCATGGAGGCAGCCCTTCTGTGGGTCACTCCTTGCTGCCACAGTACTCTCACCATCCTAAAGGGCCAGCATGAAGGGAATGAAACCTTGGTTGTGGAGAGTAGAGGCAGATGGAATGGGGAGATCCCTGTGATCACCCAGAGGCACTGGATTCCAAGAGTGGTGCTGCCCTGCAGTGGTTACAGGGGGAGATTCCCTGGAGCAGATCAATGGGCTGGGCTGTGGCTGTGCAGAAGGCTCAAAATCAGTTTGGAGCAAACCCTAGGAGAGCAGATGGCAAATAATGTCTGTACCTGCCTTGTACCCAGACATACCAAGCCCCGCAGAAGTGTGGAACCAGTCAGAACTGATGGGCCAGCTGACATCTGGATTGAATATGAACAAAACTTGTGCAGCAGGAGCATGAACAAAGAGATTGAGCTTTATCCCAGTGTGTAAGAGTGCTGTAAGACAAGCCCAGACAAACAGTTTGACTTCCTTTTTTTAAGGTGACTCTGATGATGCGGCTCCCTCAAGCACCGTTGTCCTTTCTTCCACCCCACCTTCCGTGTCTCCTGCTGTGAAAGAAGCCTCCCCCACGCCCCCTTCCTCACCATCTGTTACAGGCAGCTTCTCCCCAAGGTAAACCATGTTTTGTCTCCTTACAGCTCCATTGTCTGGCTTATCTGGCATACACGTGGCAGAGAAGTCCTCCAGAGGAAAACCTATAGTTCTTCCTCCATCCTTAGCAAACATTTGGAGTTGTCGCCTTTCCCCTTCATCTCTTTTGCCTCTGGAGTGACTCGTGTCCTTGCTGAGGCTGACAAGGAGCTGGGGAGGACAGGGGGGATTTTGCACTTAGTAGGAAGGCTGCATGTCTCAAGGGCAGGATTCTCTTAGGCAGGAATTTATTCAAAAAAATTATGGGCTCTTAGTACATGTGGGTGCCAGGCTAATCCCTCATGATTTTGTAATGTTTGTAATGGCCAAGTGAGTGGAAGCTCAGAGTGACTTTTGAAGGAGCTGATGACTTTCTCTATGAGGGTAATGCTGGCAGTTGTAAGGTGGAACTGCAGCTCCCATTTCCATGCCTGAGAGCACATTTGAACAGCAAGGGCACTGCACCTATAGGTAATACGAAGCCCTGGTTTAACTGAAATTTTTAGGGGTGAAGGGGGGAAACCCTTAGAAAGCTGCCAGTAAGATTTGCCCTGGCCAAGACTTTTCATTTTGTTGCGGCACAAAACATTGATGTAGCTGTCTAACACTTTGTATGCAGCAGTCTTGTGAGAAGGGGAAACTAGAAGCATTTGGACTGAGCAGTTTAGGAGAGGAGAGGAAATCAATAAGTTACTCAGGTTGTGCAGAGTCTCAGGGGGTTTTGGGCTTGTAGAGGGTGGCAGAGCACTAGGACAGGTGCCCAGGGAGGTTGTGGAGTCTCCTTCTCTGGAGACATCCCAAACCCACCTGGATGCATCCCTGCAGCACCTGCTCCAGGTGACCCTGCTTTGGCAGGCGGTTGGACTGGAAAATCTCTAGAGGTCTCTTCCAACCCCAATAATTCTGGGGTTCTCTGGAGCCTGTGGCACAAGAGCTGGGGACACACAGTGACACTGCAAGAGCTCAGTTAAAATTAAGAAAGGAAGGGACCACATCTGCCTCTGCTGCTTCTGTGGGCAGCAGCATCAGTAGATCCAAGAGGGGTCAGACACAGACAGCAGATCCGTTAATGGCTACTAAAGGATTTTCAGGATGTCTCCTCTAGCATCCCTAATCCAGTGATAGTCAGGCTTTGGAAGTGCCAGGGCATGCTCTGAGGCCGGACTTGTGTTCTCCTTAATTAGCATCTCCTGCTGTCCCTGTTGGAGACAGAATGGGGACCTCTCATCCCACCCCAGAGTGCCCTGCAGGGACCTTTAACCTCTGACTTCTTAAACTGGCTTAAGAGTTCCCTTTTAACAGGAAGAAATGGAGATGTGAAAGCGCCAGTTGAGGTGCCAGCACTGGAAGATGTTAGTGCCTGTTCACCTGTGCCAGGAGCCCAGTTCCTCAGGCCCCTCCTGGTGTGTCCCCGTGTTTTGATGGCAGGAGAACCCAGTGTGCCCCAGCAGCTGCTGGCTGGCAGTGCAGAGAGGTGGGAGCTGTGCAAGCTCTGGGGAGCAGAGCTGAATCCTTCTGTGTGAGCTTTGTGTATGGGCTTTCCAAAGGTGGAAGGGGTTTGGCAACTGCTGCCCCCAGGAGAATAGGGTATTAAAGCTGTGAGCCATGGATGGGATAAATCTGAAGCTGACACCCCAGCTCTAGGAATCCAATACTTTTTGGTTTCATACTGTGTGGTAAAATCACCAAGAAATGAGGAAGTGTAGGTTCAACATTGTTCCGTGTCCTCTGATCTGTAAGTGACAGCACATGGGGTGGAGGGTGACTCAAGCTGAATGATTAAGCCACATGTTTAACTGGGAATGGAACATAAGGTCTTGCCTGGGCCTAGTGAATATTAGGATGCTTTGTCTTTATGACCAAGTTGAGAAATGCGATGCAAAGAAGCCTTAAAAACTTAAAGCAGCATCTCCAAAGCATCATCCTGAAAGAATCTCACTTCTAAATATTGCCCTGAGAACAAAAACCTTGGTTTTAGTCATCAAAAATGAACTCTGCTTTGCAGTCTGACTTTTAGCTGAATAAATGGCAAAGAAAAGGAAATTATTTGCTGAGAGGGCTGTAATGATGGGACGTCCTTGTTTTACCTTGAATTTCTTATTAGACAGGTGGTGCAGAGGGATGCATATTTCATTCAAGATCAGAGATTTATCTTCCTTAACAATTGCCATTTCTCAAACTGGGGACACAGACTGGTAGATAAATTTAGGTTTTTGTCTAGTACTTGTGTATTATTCAACACTGATTGTCACTGTGTAGGATGAAGTATAGGCTGTCACTTGTAGGTCTGCTGAATGATGAAACCCTGCTTCCCTCAGGGTTAGCAGTGAGAGGCAGGGGCAGGAAAGGGCTGGAGCTTTCCGGGCTGCTCATCTTACATTTGCTGGCTCAAGAAAGGGCTGGCAGCATGTTTTGGTGATGCATGGCTGCTACCACATGATGCACAGGAGTTTGCAACAACAGAGCGTACCCTGAAATCTGCTGGTTTTTAGCAAATGTCATGGGGCTGACAGAACATTTTTTCCAACAGTGGATTTCCCCAGCAAGTAGCAAGGCTTGGGGGGTAGACAATTGCAAAAATCAACTCAGGGAGACTGGATACTGAGTGCCTGATGTTCAGGGACCTGCCAAGCCTTCATTCACCCCAGTTGAGAGTTGTTTTTGGTGGTACTGGCCTGGACAGAGTCACTCATCAGTGCTCAGGAGACAGCAACAAGGTGCTTACAGCCTCTTTTCCCCACTCAAAGATGAAGTAATCTGGGCCATCCCAGGAGCTGCCTTTGCTGCTGTGTCACAGAACTCAGCATCATCTAAGGAAAGTGCTTGTGTACTCCCTTTCCCACTGCTCACCCTTGTGACTGCAGCAGGTCAGCTTAGCTCAGCTCACTGAGGTTCTGTACAATGGGACCCAGGCTGCATCTCTCAGGAGTGACTTCTTGGGCTCCTGTAATTGCTGAGTCTCACTATGAAATGTGTCACTGCCTGATTCCCCAAAGAGCCAGCTATTTATCCTCTGACCAGGAACGGCAGCCACTCTGCCAAAACCCTGCTGAGAGGCGTGCAGAAATTACCTCCTTGTCTTGTTTCCCAGCCAGGGCCTCGGTGCTGAGTTGATGGGCCTGCAGGTGGATTACTGGATTGCAGCTCCACCCGTGGACAGGAAGAGAGACCCGGAGAAGAAGGACCCCTCCACTACCAAAAACACACTGAAATGCACTTTCCGGTCCCTCCAGGTCAGCAGATTGCCTGCCAGCGGCGAGATCGCCACCACGCCAACCATGTCCATGACTGTTGTGACAAAAGAAAAGAACAAAAAAGGTGAAGTGTCCTTCGGTCCCTGTCCTGCTGCTCCAGAGCTGCCTGACTTGCCTGAGGTGCTGGATTCTAGCACCTCATTCCTATTCTTATCCCCAAAATCCTAATCAGTTGATGAGAAATGACTGTGTAAAGTGAGAGGGTTTGAAAGGGTGCTTCCTCTGTGTGAAGTAAAAAGGGGGGAACATCACCGTGGTGCCTGAATAGCAAAGATGGTATAGCCCAAAAGAAGAAAGATGGGGACAGAGCAAGGACATACAGAAGGCCATGCCTCTTTCCCTGTTTCCTGTTTCCCTGACAGTTTCCCTGTGTTCCTTGCTGCTGTTTTGGGATATTGCATTAGATAAGAAGCAACTTGTGCCCCAACCACCAGCGAGGGTTAATGAGCCCCTCCTTTTCTGGCAGTGTGCTGGAAGCTTGGGATAGCTGTACTTTCTGGGATGATAGTCCCATCCTATGAGCCTTTAGGTCAAGAGATCCACAGAGAATAAAAAATGTGTGTAAGGGAAAACAAAAGCCCAGCAGGTATCACAGATCCCTTGTGAGGTGACAAAACAGAAGTACCACCTGAACTGGAGTCTAGGGCCTCCCACTCTCTTCCTGCACCCACCCCATACAAGAGCCTGTGGGGTGATTCAGAACCAGGAGCAAAGTCCTGGGAGGAGCAGCTGGGGGAACACTGGGTGTTCCAGAGAAAAGGAGCCTCAGGGTGACCTTATCACTCTCTACCACTGCCTGAAAGGAGATTGGAGCAGGGTGGGAGTCAGTCTCTTCTCCCAGGTGGCGAGGGACAGGACATGAGGAAGTAGCCTCAAGGTTTGCCAGGGGAGACTTAGATGAGGTATTAGGAAAAATTTCTTCACCAAAAGGGTTGTGAAGCTGTAAAGGGGCTGCCCAGAGCAGTGGCAAAGCCACTACATGCTTGAAAGCATTTAAAAGATGTGCAGATGTGGCACCTGGGGACGTTGTTTAGTGATGCAGTTGGCAGTGTTAGATTAGCAGTTCAATTCAGAAATGCTGGAGATCTTTTCCAACCTCAGCAATTCCATGATTTTATAAGTCTTATGCTTTTGTACAGAATGCTTTGTGGGTCAAAGGGAAGTAGAAGATAAATACTCTCCTGCTCTTAAACTCGTGCCTTTGTTTTCTCAAAGCAAACTAGCAAAATGGCATTTTGAATGTTGTCAGTGATTTTGTATTTGCTCCTGTCCTTGGTAACGTGAAACATTTTAGAAATTGAGAACAGAATTTCTGTAACAAATTATTTTCAAGGAAGCAGCAAGGCAGTTCTGCATTTACATTTTGGCTGCCTGTAGTTGTCCTTCACAGCAGCCTCTGCCTGTGGGCCTGGGAGTCACTCCTGGTGGACTCTGAGAGAAGGCTGGCAGAGCCTCCTGGACTGCAGGACATGGGTGCATACCCTGCAGCCAGGTCACTGCCAGGCCAGCACAGCTGTGGCCCTGCTGGTACTGGAGCTGCCACCCCTGGTGACACCCTTTGTAAGTGTGCTGCTGTTCTGAGAGGCAATCCTGAGACATTCCAAACATTCTTCCCTGGGGGTGGCCCAGCCTGCAGGGGAGGTGTTCAACACCACCAGCTTTTTGAAAGCAGTTTAGTTTGTAATCTTTGCTCATGCATGTGGACAGTTCTTGAGGAACTGGACCCTTTCTTACTTCTCCTTATGCCTCCCCTACCCACCAGCTGCCCCCATTTCGTAATCCCTCCTGTTCTCCAGGTGTCTGTGCAGCCCAGGCTGTGTTGGGCCACAGTCAGTACAGCAGACCTGACACTACAGATGCAGATAATTTCCCTGCATGGTGTCCCAACAGAGCAGGAGTTACCTGAAGGTAACCCCTTTGGAGGTCAGGATTATGAGCTGGGGAGGCTTCACATGGAGACGTTTAGGGATTAAATACTCATGTGCCTCAGTGATGGTGCTCAGCACTGACAGACTCCTGCCAAAAAGGGAGGATCTTAGGAGTAAGAATTTTCAGATATGAGTTTTTAAATGCAAAAAACTCAAAACAAGAATCACTGCAGCTCCTGGTAAGTGGCATAGATTCACCTTGTGCTGGTTTGCTTTTTTTCCAGTGATGTTTTTGCCCAAGAAAACAAAGGACAAGGAGGTTGAGTCAAAGAGCCAGTGTATTGAAGGAATCAGCAGGTTGATTTGCACAGCGAAACATCAGCAGAACATGCTGCGTGGTGAGTGCAGTGCTTGCCTCCCTTTGGCTGCTGGGGAGCCAGCTGCCGTGCTGTGATTGTCCTCCAGGCAAAGGGCCGAGCTGGTGTCCTGCCCTGTGCCCTGGAGCCAGTGTGACGGGTATATTCCTGGGGAGTGGGCTTGGGGTGTGTGCAGCATGGGGGAATGGTTTAATAGGTCTGGGGTGTGGGAAAATTCTCCTTTAGCTAGCTCTGAGTCAATGCTCTGGATGAGGACAAGGGTTGGCCGGGGCTCCATTCGGGCTCCGTTCCCCTCTCTGTCATCCCGTTTCTCTCGCACATCTGGTGTGAGTGTTGGTTGGTGGCGGGTGGTGACTGCTGTGCTGTGATTGTGCTGTGGTGATTGTGGCTGTGCCTCTGGGCACGACACTGGCATATGCTCATGCCACAGCAGGAGCCGTGTATGCATCTTGCAGGCAGTCCTGGAGTGTCTGTCAGTGGAGCTGGGCATCTAGTAACAAAAAGACCCTTGTAGTCTGTTCAGTTAGTAATTCCCAACAGAGGGACCTGCTTGGGTCACCTCCTTAATCCTGGCCCGCTCCCTGTGCGACTGGAAGGCATGAGGGGTGCTCACAGCACATGTGTCACCTCTTTGGGAGGCATGGATGTCCTGGTGAGAGTGCCAGTGAGGAGAGACTGAAGGCAAAAAGGCAAAGAGTGCATTTGCCCAAAAAAATAAAATTAAGTGTGCTTAAGAAAGCTGAGAAGCCGGATCGAGTGACACTGAAATCAGCAGTGTGGGGAGCTCTGGTGTCAGTGAGCAATGCTGGAAGAACAATCTGAGCTGTTCTCCCTAAACCTGGTGTGCCCCTGAGCCTTTCTCCCCATGTGTGCAGCTGGGTGGGGCAGAGCAGCTGAGTGTGGCCAGGCCTCCCTCTGCCGACTGCAGGGGAATTTCTGGCAAAGCTGCCTCTTCCTCTCAGTATTTTCTAACTCTCTTCTTAACCTCTCCTGCAGTCCTGATCGATGGGGTGGAGTGGAACGACGTCAAGTTCTTTCAGCTGGCAGCACAGTGGTCCTCTCATGTCAAGCACTTTCCCATCTGCATATTTGGACACTCCAAATCTAACTTCTAGCTGTGCTCGGCGCAGGGACCTTCTGCCCATCCCGAGGACTGCACTCCAGGAGCCAGGAACTGCGTGCCAACTCTGACTCGCGTCGCTCTGCCCTCTCCTGCAGAATTAATTACAGATGTGCTTGGATTACTTTTGAATTACTTTTTTCTATTAACTCTTAAGTTTACTACAAAGGAAGGAAACCCCTTTAAACAAAGGCAAAAAGACCCCCAAACCAACAAACCAGTCTTAAATATAGATGTGCTGACAACGTGAAGTCGTGGGGGAGTTGGCAGGAGCAGGCAACCTGCCCAAGAACACCTACCACTTACGAGCAGATAGCTGAGTAACTGCACTGCTTATTAACCTGAGACCTCATTGGTGTGAGTGGGCTGGGGGAGCCGTGGATCAGCTCGAACAGATTTTGCAGAAGATCATGTACATTATGGTGCGTTTGGCCCCCGCTCTATTTCTAGGAGAAAAGGATGGCCAGTCTTTCTTCCTGCTGCCAAAGGATGAGAGATCAGTGAGTCGGGAGGGAGTTCAACTGTCTGGTGTGGAAAATAAGCCACTTGCAGAGTTAGGGAGGTCTGGAGAGGAGATCCCCTTCGGAGCATGGAGCCTGCCATGGGGACAGGCAGGTGTTTGTGCTGAAGTGATGCTTGAGGAGGGTTGGGCAGGAGCAGGAATTAGGGAAACACTAAGTGTAAGGAAACTCCCGTGTCCCTGGTCTTTCACAATGACCAAACCAAGCCAGTCTCTGTGTTCCCCAGCTGGCTGTGCTGCTGAGGGGCACCATGTCAGTGGGGTCGCTGCTATTTACATACTCACACCAATTATTTTACCTGTCAATAAAACCTCGTCCAGCCTCAAAAGGGAAAGGATTTTTTTTTAACAGCTGCAGATTTTTTTAATGCTTTCTAAAAAAAAAATAAAATAAAACCAAAAAATAACAGGAAAATATTAATTTGCCAAAAAGGACCCCACAAACCCAGGAAGATGAGCCGTTGTCTGTGGAGTGATGCATCACTGTAGTGGCTGGACTGGGAGCCAGCCAGGCACTCTGCGTGTCCAGCTGCCTTCCTGCCCGTGTGTCACGCTGCAAACCTGAGGTGCATTGGGCTGTTCTGTCAGGTGGTGAGTGGGATATGGGGAGCAGGGTGTTGTTGCCATGTGGAAGAGAAGACATCTCTGGCATTTCAGCATAAGGGACTGAAATTTCTGATGGGCCCTTTTGGGGTCTGTGAGCATTTCCAGAAGGCAATTTCTGAGGGCAGTGATGCTTTTGAACTTTTTTTTTTTTTTTTATCTGAACCCTTACCCTTGGGTTTTAAAGGCTTGGGTTTGCCCTGCACGGCAGATCCTGCTCTGTGTGGGGACCACCCAGGTTTTCTTGGGCAGGTACTAGTGGTGTAACAGGGAGGTTCCGAGGTGAGAGCTGCATCTTGTGCCTGTTGCAGCTTGGGCTGCTTCACCAGCTGATTTTGTGAAACCCTTTCCTAGCACAAGGGCAATGTACGTGGCCAGGGACTGGATATTCCCTTCAAACCACATTGGGGAGGAGGACACTGTCCCTTGCCTGGTGGCACACTGCTGGGCAGGACACTGTCTAGCTGCAATACTTTGTTCTTCCTGCCTGCCGTGTGCTGGCTCCTGGCAGTGGCAGAAGCTGGGCTGTAGTGGGGATGTTGTGTCCCTCAGCTGACGTTTTCGGGTGACCTGAGCTGATGCTCTGGGGCTGTGTAGCGTTGCCTAGCAGCGGCAGCATGGGAGAGGGTGTACAAGCACATCACGTCTTTATCGAGGCTGTTGCACCAAAAAAAAAAAAAGCTTTGTAAAGGAGATTAGTCAGTGTGTGATTTCTCCCTGGAGTCTCATGCTGGTGTGACAAGGGGGATTGGGCCGAGTTCCAGCTGTGTGCAGCCTGGGCAGCTCTGGTGATGCTGCTGCAGAGGTGGGGTGGACTGACTGACTGCAAAGACTTTGTTTACTGGGGGGTGAGGGGAGAACCATCACTGTGCTCCTCTTTGTATTTCAACATACTGTAAAGAAAAAAACTGGTAGCAAGGACAGGGTTTCCAGAGTCCTGCCTATCAAATGTTTGTTGCCCTGCTGTACTCTGTGTGCGTGTGTGTGCGTGTATGTGTGAGAGAAATACTTCTGCTCGTTGCATTTCATGTTGGTTTGTGTTTTGTTATAACTTCATATGAGCAGATTCATTGGGAGACTCTCTGTACACCTGAGGGCTTGGTTTCTCCCCTGTGGAAAGCTGTTGTTGCTCTGAAGTGTGTCTTCCATGGAAGAAAACATCCCAGCTTCTCAGCCTTGTTATCCCAGAGGGAGTCCAGCAGTAGCAGGCTGAGCCTGCCTGTAGGCAGCTTTGTGCCATGGGGTGGCTGTGGTCTTTCCTGGCTCTGGAGGCAAAGGCTCCCATGCAAATTTGGTGGCACAGCTCTGATCACGTTGTGCCTCTGTTGTTTCTCCTGTGAAGCCACTTTGTACAGATGTCTGGAATAGAAACAGGTTTGTGTCTCTAAGAAAGATGAGTATCAAAGCATGTGGCTCGAACTGCTTTAGGAAGGAGCTTTTGACCTGGTGCCATGAATGAGTGACTGATCTCAGGTCTCCCACCTTCCCCAACAGTTTCTGGGGACACCTTGCCAGGAGTGAGCTCCACTGACTTGAGGGCTCCCTACTAAGGGATGAGGAAAAGCTTCTGGGGCAGCAGAGTGCCTTAAGAGCCGTGCCAGCCTGTGGGGTTGGGTGGTCATGTGAGTGAGTGTAGAAGAATGGCTTAGAGCAGAGACAGCACAGCTCTGTGTTCAACTCTGGAGAGTTTGGGCAGGGAAGGTACATCTCAAATGAAGAAACTCGGGGGGGGGCTATCTCCCAAGTTGAGCATGCTTTGGAGCTGTGTGGTCTGACCCAAAGGCAGGGCCTGGGGTGGGCAGCACCTGAGGGGATCTCTGGCCAGGAGGTGTCCCCTGGTGTGTCCCTTGCTCTTGTGTCCCAGAGCTCACCCCAGCCCCCCACAGGGCGAGTCTCTCCTGCCTCTCTGGCTGTGGCTTCTCAGAGCACTGGTTTCTTTTCCAGCTGCTCTGGGCAAGGCCCCGCCTGGCTCGGGGCTGAGCTCTGGGGAGCGGGCTGGCTCCGTGCTGAGCTGCGCCACGCTGACCTAGTTTAGCAGCTCCGGAGAGCAGATGAAAGATGGAAGGATTTTGGGCATCGTGTTCCACCTTGAGTGCTTCCTGGTCTTCTGGCTCGAGTTTCCTGGAGACAAAAGGCTGGGCTTCAGCCCTGCCAGCACTCAGTCAGGGCTGGCTCTGCTCTGGTGCTGGTGACGTCGGGGACGTCTCGTGTGGCTTTTTGAGCTCGGTGCTGCAGTTCCCATCCGGTTCAGTTGTCACCGTTTACATTGCAGCGGTAACTGCAGAGTCCTCCTGAATTACACATGAGTTTGGGGAGGACCACGGTCTCTTTGGCTAGGTTTTGCTGCTTTAGTTAGAACGCAAGATAAAGCTTGTGGCTTTATCCTGCAGAGAGGGCAGGGGTAGGTGGCTGGGAGGTTTCTTGGGCTGAGGAGATGTGCCTGTTTGCTTTTCATCATCACAGTCAGCCAGGAACAACACTGCCCTGTGTTTAACCTGTGATTGCAGGCCCTGTTGTGCTGGAGAGCCGGGGCAGAGGATGTTGCACCTGGAATCTCCAAGGTTAAGAGGGAAATCATGTCAAGAAGCAGCAGAACCAATGTTCTTTTCCTGCTGCTTGGTGTGCTAAGGGATTGGGAAACTGGGATTAGGACAATCTGCCATGCAGCTGTAAAGGGCTTGGGATCCTGGAGCTTTCTTGAAGTTAGATTGGATGCAGTGTCTGTCCCCTCCATCTGAGGAGTCTTGATCTCTGCAGATATTTGAGTAGTAGCATTTTAATGTGACACTCCCTCTGGGTTTAACCTGGCAGGAGAAAGCCAGAAATGAGCAGCAGCATCTCCTGGAGATTTCCTGGAGCCTCTTCGATGGTGTTCTCTTGGGAGATGTTCCTGGCAGGGCTGGCTCCTGCAGGAAGGATCACTCTGGTGCTTTGGGACAAACCGGGGCAGAAGGGGATGTGCCAACTTGTGAAGCAGCAGGTCAGTGGTTTCCTTAAGGAAGAGCACTGTTCTGGGGCCACATCCAGTCAGCTGCTGGTTGCAGTCTTGGATGGACAGTGGCCAGAGTGTTGCCTACCCAGCTGCAGACGTGCCCCAGACGTGGGGAAGCGCCTGAATTCCGGGGCTGCGTGCCACCAGGCTTGTCCAGAGTGTGGCGTGTGAGGAGACATTACCACTTTGTAGATTCCTGAGCTGTCCATCTGTTTCATTGTTGTATTGTTTGGGTTCTAGGGTTGTTTTTTATGAAGACAGATTAAATGTAAATAGCCTTTTTTTTGGAACAAACCGCAACGTGCTCAACCTCGTCAACTATTTTATGGTACTAATGCAACACTAATAAAACTGGACATGAAAGCACACACCCGTCCCCTGAGTTGTCTCTCAGCAGGGGCTGCTCTGGCATGCCTGGGCAGTTGTTTATAGGAGGAAACAGTAGCATGGCTTTCTGCCCTGGGGGTCCTCTTACCTTATTTATCCAGCTGCCACTTCCAGGACAGAGCTGGTGAATTGGCACATCCTTCCCAGCACTGGGCCCTCCTGTAGTTTTTGCAGCCCTGCTGTTATCCTGGCTGCCTCCTTTCTTAGAAGGAACTGCTCACCTCCTGCAGCTCTTCTGGATATGACAGCCCTCTCCAGCACTCAGTCCTCACCTCTGCACAGCAAGAAAGGACCGGGCTGGTGCCTGTTTCTGGTCTGGGGGCTGTGTTGGATGGACACGGTGGTGTTGGGGGACCCAGGGGACTATCTCAGGGGAAGACTGTGGGAGCCTCAAGCTGAGTGTGTTCCTGGGAGGACTGTGGGACAGAGACAGGGATGTGTGGGATTCCAAGTACCTGGGCTTGGCACTCTGGCGTCAGAATGTGGATAGATGAAGGAAAGAGAAAAGTTAAGCTGTAGTTTTGAGGAAGGAAGGTGAAGAAGAAAGTGTGAGAAATGGCCCATGGCCACAGTCCTTAGGTTCCAGGATGCTGGAGGCAAAAATGGGAATGCTGTGCTGGAGTAGCCTGTATCCTCGTGCTGTCCTGACCCAAGGGTGAAGGATGAGGGGTGACAGCGGGTGGAGCAAGGAGCTGAGGTGAATAGAGCCCCTCAGAGGCTGCTTGCAAAGGACACAGGTCTCGGTGGATATCTCAGATGCTCTGCGTGTCCTGGCCAGGTGCAGATGCATTTATGGCCCAAACCCTTTACTGAAAGAGGGGTCACAAAACCCAGGTATGGTGGCACAGAGCAGGCATTGGATCATTCCAGGCTGGAGGAATGGGGGTAGCTCAGGAGAGGGTAAACTCTAGAGTGCAGAAACAATGCCTAAAGCCATGGAGAGGGTCTGGCTGGTGGTGAAGTGGGGGGAGGCATCATAGGAGAGCTGGGGGAGACAAGCATGTGAAGGCTGTGTTCTGGCTGTGTATTTTCTGCTCAGGTTCCAGCTGTAAACTTGCACTGAGGGCCTGGTTGTGTGAAAGACATCCTGAGCATCACCTTTCAAAGCCCATGGAGGAACTGGTCTCATCACATGAATGAGGGTGTGAGTGGAGAGGAATGGGGTGGTGGGAAGGCTCCTGTGCTGCTGGGAGAAGCAGAGGACCAGTCCCACATCAGCAGGGAGAGCACCAAACCTTAGCACACTCTCATGTTGCCTGGAAGAGAGAAGGAAACGAGGACTGGGTGGAGCAAGAATGACTTTGGGTCAGAGTGTACCAGGTTGCATGCAATGGGCCTGGAGAGCCTCCCTCATTCACATGCACTGGGGCAGACAAATTTCTGCCAGGCAGCCTAGGACTCAAAGCACCGGCATCTTTCTTTTGCAGGTTTGGGCCTTTCTCAGAGCATGTGCGCTCTCACTGCCATGGGAGAGGTGTCAAACCCAAGTGATACCCTGCCAGGGTGCACCAAAAGCCCTCTGCGAGGTCTGGGCTTGTATGGTGTGAGTTGGTGGTACCCATGGGAGTGAGGTTTGGTGGTGGAGATGGGGCATTCAGGCTGAGCTGGCAGCTCCAGCTCACCTCCCTCCAACTGCACAACACCCTGGCCCTGACCAGGGTTAAGCCGTTGCTTAACCTGGAAGAGGAACAGCAGGGTAGATCCGACACATTTTTGTTGGTATCATTTAAAACAAGATTTAGCATCTGGAAAAAGTAGTCAACACCAGGTGACCGTCTGCTTCTCTGTTTGCAACTACCAAGTGTGCTGGGATGTGATTTGTAAATATTTGTTCTGGATAATTTTTCTGTGTCCTACTGGATTATTTTCAGCTCGGCAGAGTGGTTGCAGCAGCGGCCTGGGGAGGGCCAGCCCTCACGTCCTGCGGTGTGCCCGGCGCCTGTGCCAGCATGCGCTTCCCCGGATGGCTCAGGAAGGAGGAAATATCACGGTGGTGCTCCCTGGTGCACTGACCTTTTTTGGCTCACCAATATTCACCCCCAGAAATCTTTTCCTCCCTTAGCTGTGCTCCTCACACATATTGGGAACATAAAAGCAGTGCCCTCCTGGGATCTGAGGACTGCCAGAGACTTGGTGTTATAGGGTTGTTTTCCTAATATACAAAGCAAATTTTAACAAGAGCTCTGTTATTTCTGAAAAAAAATAGCTGTATTTTGGCAGATCTCAATGTTTTGGGTGGTCTTATGTTGGTGTTTCAGTACTTTGTGAGCAGCAGTGTTGAGAGTGCAGGCAGCAACTCTGCCCAGCCCATACCCAGTAAAGGATATGGCTGTTTCCACTGTCAATCACTTACTCCAGCAAAGAGTTCCATGACAGATATTTTTTGGTCATCTTCACCTGTGTGAGTGTGTGGAGAGGTCCTGGTGGGTCACCTGGCTTGGGCAACACCAGGTTACTCTCCAGCTCTGTGCTGGAGCCAAGTGTAGTCATCCTGAGAGGTCGGCAGGGCTCCAGATCTGCTCCTGCTGACCTTCAGAGGGGTAGCTTTTCACTGAGCTTCACCTTCCAGCCTTGGCCACATCCCTGGAGAAGTCCTCAGGGCGATGGTCTGTCACCTTCACTGCTGCACTTTTTTAGCCCTTGCTGGGGACCTGCTGTAAAAGTGTTTGGTGCCACAGAATGGTGGTTTCTTGGGGTGTTTTTTGGCATCAGACAGTTCCTGTAGGAGAGGAAGTGGCAGTGGCAATGTGTAAATTTTGTGGAGTGATCTGGAGCTGACAGCTGTTTGACAACTGTGTAGCCACTGCAGGGCGGCTGAGGAGACACCTGGACAGGAGCTGTGCAGAGACTAAGAAGGAATATACCTGTGTCGTGCAGCCGTGGTGTGCCCAGGACCAGTGAGACTCACAGATCAGTGGGCAAGGGAAAGCTAAAGCCATCATTTCACCTCTCAGGCTGACACCTGAGGAGGGGGGGAAGCCCCAGTATTGGCAGTGGGGGACACACGTGCAGAGGGGACCCAAGTGAGACAGTGCAGGAGTGGGGAGTGTGAGCAGGAGGTGTGAGTCGGGCTGGAGGGATGTGCATGGGAAGCACATGGATGTAGGTGCAGGTGGGAGCAAGCTGGGGTTGTGCCCAAAGAGGGCTGTCTGTGCAGGGACCTGCTGTTTCTGCCCAGGGTGTGGATGGCCTGTGGTGGTTGGGTGTGTGGGAGGAAGACTCTGTGTGTGTGGGTGGGGGGACAAGGCAGCGTGAGGGCCGTCCAAAACCACGGGTGGTGCCTGTACATGATGGAGGCTGGGGGTGAATTGAGGCACGTGAGAAGGACTGTGAGTACAGGCACACATGTGTGAGCACAGGTGGTGTTTGTGTGTGGGTATGTCAGCGTGTACCTGAGGACAGTCTGCTATGTGGGTAGGGCTGCCCATGCCAAGTCCGGGCCGATGCACGAGGAGAGCAGAGGCTTTCTGGGGCCCAGAGAGGTGGGTGAGGAGGGTTGTGTGCGGGCAGGGATGCTGTGTGTGCGCTCAGGTGGTCACTGTGCGTGTGCCACTGGTGTGCACAGGCGGTCCGTGAGTGACTGTGTGTCAGTTCAGGCGGTGTGTGAAGGGAGGCTGTGTGTAGGTGCTCTGTGTGTGAACAGAGGTGCTCTCTGTGTGTTTGTGTACAGTGTGTGTGTGTGTGTGTATACGTACAGTCACTCCCCGTGTGTGTGTGCGTGTGTATATGTGAGGAGGCCGTGCCGCCCCCAGCCCCGCTCGCTCCGTCCTGTCCCTCCCCTCGCAGGCCGGAGCACCGCCCTCACACGCCGCGGGCGGGCGGCTCTGGCTCGTTCCCCTCCTTCCTTCCTTCCCTCCCTTCCTCCCGCCGCCGCC